>JZKD02S1758336.1:554947-593349 GCA_000966675.3 Picea glauca | reverse complement strand
TTGTTTTTAAGTGAATTTTGAGGAATTACTCAGCATGGCTTTGGCTATGAAGAGGCATGAGTTGGCCTGATGCCAGGTAAACCTGTATGGTGCATTTTAGGGTTATAACAATGACAACTAGGCCAAAAAGGTCAATGCCCACACACTTGCTTCCTCTTGAGAACCTTCTAACTTGTCTATGTAAATTCTAAAAATGGTAGGGGACAAAGGACATCACTGCTTGGTCCTATATTAAAATTAATTTTTTTTGACCCACTTTTGACCAATCTTCATTGCTTCTAAATTTTACAATAAGCCTATCATATAACCTTATCATTGCAACTCTGAATTGATGCAAAGTGATTTGATTAACTTTTATCATTTCTAAGAATTATTTTCATTATATACATGCTCACTAAACACCCATATGACTATGTTAAAGTTATCACATTTAATCTAAGGTTCTTGGGATAACAACCCAAACTATCAATTAATAAATAACTAATTAGCATCAAAACAACTACTTAATACATAAATTGAATTGATGTGGATACATGGAAGTCAATTGTTTCCTTGAAATACTTCTACATTTTTTTCCCAAATCCACTATTCTATTTTTATATTGTAATCTTCCATCCTTTTTTTTGAGGCCACAAAAACCCCCCTTTACTTTTTCTTTTAAAAGAAAAAGGAAAGGCCCCCCCAATTAAAATTTCAATACTAATGTCTATCCTATACTGTTTGAACCTAATGTTAATTCTTGTCTACCTTTAGGGAGTTGGGTTGTTTGATCTTGATTGATGATTTTCTTGAATGAGTTTGTTGTTGATAATTTTTCTAGTTAACTAATTCAAATTTTGCATCCTCTTTTTGGCATGCTATGCTTAATGTATTCATATTTATAATTTTGCATGTAAGTTATACTCTTCTGTTTTGAAATCTAATTTTTTGAATCACAAAATCAATAATCCTTCTTTTGAGTTGACAATTGGCACATGCAATATCAAGACACTTATCTACAACCACCCAGGATTATTGTTGAATATACCCAACACTCATTTATAAATGTGCTTGAAGACATGGAATATAATATTTATGGCATATTGACAAGTATCCTTTTAATAACATGATTGATACTAGTTTTTATTTTGCAAGAGCAGGTTCGTAGGGACAATTTATTTACGTGACTGCTCCAGCATTGAAACGCAAGTTGGGAAACCCCTTGATCCTTATCCAAAACCTTGACCTTGATCCTTACCAAGATTCCCCTATCAGGAAGCAACTTACCTTGGATTATAGTTTCCCTAAGGTCTGAAGCTTGTAAGGCTATCAGGTCCACCTTTCTTGTAGGTTTGTCCTCGATCCTCTTCAAATTTATCTCTACCAGATTCATTTTTTGGTCTTCCCTCTATCCAAAACCCAGGCCAAAAGCCCATTGAGCTTCTTGGTTGTACGCCCTTGTCGTGTTTTCACCTAATGATTTATCTCTATCTATCACAATTTGTATCGTGCATAATGATCTAGCGTAAGGAACTATTCCTTGACCTGATCATATTCCCTATATTTGCAAGCTTAATAGGTCCTCCCTTTGATATGTGCATCTTGACTAGATTGACCTATGTCGTGCATCTAGTTGGTGTCGATCTCCTTTTATGTTATAATCCAACGCCTTAAAAATGATAAAAAATTCACTGAATTATAGTCCACTTCAAGGGGAAAACCTCCTTTTACAATATATCCACTTCATAATACAATATGAGATGTGATAAGAAGATCCTAAGACTAGGTATCATTGATATATATATATATATATAAGATACAAAGAGGTACAATTATGATGAAAGGGTGCAATGAAGGGTTTTAGTCGACCTACACCTATAACACTAGAAATGTAATAATTCAATATCTTGGGATTAATAAGGATTGTTATACATAACATGGGTTTTTATCTAGGGATTAACACACTCCTCCCCTTAAAACAAGTGTTGTTATCAACCCTTGACTAACGATGGTTTCTTTTGCACGAAGAACTCATCCTCCCATGTCGCTTCTTCCACTAGTAGGTTCTTCCATTTGATGAGGTACTATGTAATTGCTCAATTTCTTACTTGGTTAATTCTTATTTCAAGTATTGTTTCTGGATCTAGTATGATATTCCCTCCTTCATTGAACTTTGGTAAAATATTTTGGACTGGGATGTTATTGTTGATGACCTTATTTAAGCAAGACACATGGAAGACTAGATGTACATGTGAAGATGGAGGCAACTCCAATTTGTAATCCATACTTCCAATCCTTTGAAAAACCTTATAGGGGCCATAATATTTGGGTTCTAATTTATTATCCTTATTTTGTTTCTTGAGGGACATTTTTGGTATGGTTGTAGCCTCAAAAGTACATAATCCCCCACTTCAAATTCCCTTTCACTGCAATGTTGATTTGCTGCTTGTTTCATCCTATTTTGTTTCATAACCAATTTTTCCTTCAATAGTTTGAGAACCTCTTTTTGGTTCCCTATGTGGTCCTCCACTACTTTAACCTTTGTATTCCATTTCAAGGTTGATATAATGGATGGAGGATGATATTCATAAAGTGATAGAAATGGGCAAATTTTTGATGAAGTATGGAAGGATGTGTTGTACCACCATTCTGCCAAGGGAAACCACTTGACCCATTATGTATGTTTATTGGATGCAAAACAAAAAAACTATCCTCTAGAAATTTATTCACAATCTCATTTCTCCCATCATATTGAGGGTGGTAAGATGAGTTGTGAGCCAATTGAGTACCCAAACAAGAAAATAATCCAGTCCAAAAATTTCCAATGAAAATTGGATCCCTATCACTTACAATAATATTGGGGAATCCATGTAGCTTTTGAATTTTTTCCATGAATTCTTTGGCTACTATACTTGCTTTAAAATGATGAGAAAGAGAGAAAAAATTGAAATAATTTTTCAGTCGATCCACTACTACCATAATGAAAATAGTTCCTTCAGATTTGGGTAAACCTGTAATAAAATCCATTGAAACTTCTTCCTAACATTGACTTGGTATAGCTAATGGACGTAGGAGACCTGGGGTCTTGGTTGCTTCTCCCTTATTCTATTGGCAGACCAAAATTTAGAGACAAATTTTTTAACATCATTTTTAAGACCTTCCCAGAAAAAATCCATTTTTATCATGTGGTATGTTTTCAAGAATCCTGAATGCCCTCCTATAGGAGAAGTGTGAAATTCCAGAAGGACCTTCTATTTGAGTTGGGAATTATTACATAAATATAGGTGATCATGATACCAAAAAAAATCATTATTTCATACAAAATTATCTATTGAACTGGGGTCCTCATGTAGTTGTTGAATGATCTTGCATATCTCTTTATATTGCTTCAATTATATCCTTGCTTATTCCACCCAATCAAATTGTGGAATGTAAATATTACATAGTGAACCTTATGTTTCTTCTTCTTTCCTTGAAAGGGAATCTTTCACAACATTTTGTTTTCCTTTTTTGTAGATAATTTCAAAGTCATAACCAAAAATATTTGTAACCCATTTTTGTTGCTCTTATGAATATAATTGTTGCTCCAAGAAGAACTTCAAACCATCATGATATGTTTTTACTTTGAAGTGTCTTCCTAATAGGTAAGGGCACCATTTCTAAATTGCATGTAGTATGGCCAACACTTATTTTTCATAGTTGGGTTTTTGGGGTACTAATGTTGGCCAATGCATGACAAGATGTTGTTGGAGTACTCTCTTCTAGGTCTGTATCTCATGTCGATTCCAATTCTTGATATTCTTCCTCTTCACATTTGATGTAGAATAATTTATTCTCATCGCATTTATGACCCTTATTTTACATGTTGTCATAGTTGAAACATAGTCCCTTTACTCTGCTTTCATCCATTTGTTGAGGTGTCAACCTTGTCGATTGAGGTATAGTTTTCTTATGAGCCCCAAAACGATCTCTACTTCCTGTGTATGCTCCAATGGTATACTTATGTGTAGTCTTATTCTTGGCTTGAATATGACGAGAATATTGCATAGATTTCATAATATTTCCAAGATGTCTTGATAAAATATCATGTTTAATGTCCTCTTTTAATCCACCCATATAAGATTGCAATAGTTTTTCATCACTTATGTCACCCACCCTTATGGACAATACTTGAAATTCTAAATTATAATATTCAATATCACCTAAGTGTTTGATTCTTGTCAATTGACAAAAGTATTCTTGTTCCCACACTTTCCCATATTGTGCTTCCAAGTTTCTTGTAAATAGACCCCAAGTATAATGATAAAGATGGAGCTTCATTTTAACTACCTATTGATACCATTGATATGATTTTATCTCAAAGTTCGAGGTTTCTATGTCAATCATTTTCTTATCATCCATACTATTATGTAGTTCAAAATATTGATCTATTTGGTTGACCCAGGTAAAGACCTTTGTTCCATCAAAATTCTTTAATTCAATCTTGGGAAAGTTGAATTCATTGCTATTTTTTATGTTGATTTGTCAAATAACAGATCATATTTTCCCTTTTGGTCCCTCTTCATTTATTGCATATGAATCTGAGTATTCTTGATCACCATACGACCTAGATACCCACCTTGACACCTAGCTATTCGAAACCTACCTAATGTACCTTATTCTTAATTTCAGACCCCTAGGTGCATAACACTAATTGGTGGAACCCTTATGAGCATGGAACCCTAACTTGTGTGTAATTTGGCCTTATTTTCCTAATTTATATTTGTATTTGTATTTTCTATATATATATATATATATATATATATATATTAATTTTGTAATTAATTATTTGTATTTAATGCTTGGTTTTGAAAAGACCACGTGATTTGATTGCGCATGATATTTTCCCATGGTTTTTCCCCTTGGGAAAAAAAACAATTCTTGAAAATGTTTCTTACTAGTGCCCCAATTATGAAGATTGCAAATATAGACAAGGATTTCACTGTGTGCACATATGCATGTGTTGAAGGACTTGATGGAGATTTTATGTAAGACATTCATGTAGTTTACTATGAGTCAAGAAAAATGAAAGAACATGAGAAAAACTAGGCTACTGATGATTTGGAACTCGTTGTTGTTGGAATTATTGTTGTCATTGATGTCAAAGACGGGGGGAGACTACATATGTCCAAGATAAAGATTGCAATATGGAGATTGTTGGAAACATTGTTTTTGGATTATTGATGCTCAATTTGGATACCCTATCTTTGAAGAAATCTTTACCCTAGATACTTAGATAAAATGGGAGAATAGTTTATATGGTTGGAAATATTATTCTGAGATGTTTCCAATGGTATATGGAATTCCCTCTAACTCCCTAGGAATGAGGAGATATGAATTTTTCCATCCAACAACCTAGCCAAAAAATTTAGGTTGGCTCAACTAGTCTTTATAGGTTGGACTCAAAAGTGAGGACAAAAATATTATAAATACAGGATCAACATGCACATTTATAAAGAAACCAAGCAAGATATCAAGTCTGAGGTGAAAATAAGTGATATGAGGTGTGCTAAAGGAGATGGGGTGTATTTTTGGGATCTAAAGGTGTGAAATAGAAGTTTGAAGGGGTTTTCTTGGGATTTTCTTGTTCTTAAGGTGTGTTATAAAGGACTGAAGGTCAATGATTCTGTAATGTATGTTTTTTTGAGGTTGTAATGCTACAGTATGGGATCATATTATGGAAATGATGTTGTGAGGTTCGCTAGGGAATGCAGGCTACACGTGACTAGGGTTTGATCGATTGTCTATGGAATGAAGCATGCAGGTGAACTCAAAAGGACTCTGTGTATGAAGATATTGGGTTGGTTTCTACACATATCTTATTGAGTTTGTGCTTAGGTGAGGGAATTGGTGTCTCCAACAGGTTGGTGCTTGCAAATATTGTAACATTAGGTTCGTGCCTACATGTGTTGTTGAGTTGGTGCTCAGTTGAGGAGATTAGTCTCTTTGGTAGGTTGATGCCTACATATTGTTGAGTTGGTGCTCAGTTAAGGAGATTGGTGTCTCTAGTAGGTTGGTTCCTACAATCTTTGTAACAGTAGGTTGGTGCCTATAGACGTTTATAAAGATAAGTTTTATGGTTTTCTCTCGATTGGGTTCCATGTTAAACTCTATGCATTGTGATTTGAGTTTATATGTGATTATTGTTTCCAATCTAATGAATAAATCATGAATGGTTAAATAAAGTAAAAAGAATGACCATCATGGCCTAAAGTATTTGTTTGAGAAGACACACTTGAATGCTAAGCAAGCTAGATGGTTGGAATTTCTGTGTGAATTTGATTTTGAGATCAAACACATAAAGAGAAGAAAATAATTTTGTTGATGCACTTAGTAGGAAAATGCATGTAATGCATCTGGCCATTATTAACATTTTCCGATCATATTTAAAGAAGAGAGCTATTGGTTTTCTAAAGATGAACATTATATCCAAGTGAAATATGGATTGCGACAAGAGAAATTAGAAAAAAGATATGAAGGTTATTAGTGGGATGATGATGGGTTTCTTATTTATAAAAATAGAATGTATATTCCTAATTCTTCATATTTGAGAAGAATTATTATGTATGGACTACATAAAATGCCATACTATGGACATCCAAGTTACAAGAAAATGATTTCTATAGCAATAAATCAATACTTTTGGCCTAGGATGAAGAAGGATGTTGCTCAATACTTTGCTATATGTATAAAATTTCAGCAAGTTAACGCTGAACATCAACATCCAATTGATTTATTGCAGTCTTTACCAATTTCAAAATGGAAATGAAAGGTATTAATTATGGATTCTATTACAATGTTTCCAACTACAACAAGGCATCATGATTCTATTATGGTTGTAGTGGATAAATTGTTTGAAACAAAAAAATTATTCTTATTAAATCCACTCATGAGACCAATGATATTGCAAGGATATTCATGAGGGAAATTTTCATATTGTAAGGGTCACCCAAATAAATTGTATCTGATAGGGATACAAATTTTACATGTAACTTTTGGAAGAGTCTTTTTGCAGACTTGAGCACCTAGCTAAATTTTAGTAGTTCTTACCACCTAGAGATAGATGGATAGACTAAAAGAGTAAATCAAGTGATTGAAAACATGATTCATATGTATGTGATGGACAAACGATCCAAATGGGAGGATTCACTACACCTAGTAGATTTTTCATATAACAATGGCCATCTAACATCATTGAAAATAGTCCATTTGAATCTTTATATGTAGAATATGTAGGACACCAATGAGCTGGGATAATCCAGTGACTAGAATTTTTCTTGGGCCATAAATGCTTAAGAAAATGGGGTAGGAAATCGCTAGAATTGGGTAGAATTTGATGGCAGCCCAAGACAGGCAGAAAAGATATGCAAATAAAAATAGGGTGCATAAATAAATTTTAGTTGGGGATCATGTTTACTTCCGAGTGAGGCTAAGGAAGAGTTCCTTGAGGCTTGGAAGTTGTGCCAATCTAGAACCAAGATATTGTGGGCCATTTGAAGTGCTTGATAGGATATAGCTAGTTGCATATAAAATTGCGTTGTCTATTCACAATCAAGCTCATAATGTTTTCCACGTTTCCTTGCTTAATAAATATGTACATGATCTTAACCATGTGATTGATTGTGATGTGATCTAGGTGGAACCAAAGGGAGAGTTCCAAACAAAACCACCGTGCATCCTCAACAAGAAAGTAACATTGCTTCAGAACTGAGCCATCGAACATGTATAGGTGTAATGGAAGCACTTTGGTCCTAATGAGGCTACATGGGAGTTGGAGGATGCCATGAATGAGGCATGCCCATTTTTATTCTAAAATTTGAAGCAACACCAAGGCCAGTACATTCCAAAAGGGGGGAGAATGTAATACCCCAGTTTTGACCCTTGACATGTATTCACTCAAATTATGTAAACATCATAAATATACAAGTATGGATTCCTAATGTCGATCTCAAGATCAAGACATGACTAAGGAATAACAAAACATATATGATAAAAATATACATATATAAACCATGTATTAAAGTTGCATAAAAATCGAGGCTTACAAAAAAAAATATAATTTAATAATAATAAATACATCAACTAATATTAATATGATGGAATAGCTAAATTTCAAAATGATACGAGGTTAATAACTTAAAAGTCAACTAAACACTACTTTGATGCATTTGTAAAAGAGACATTTATGATTCGGATTTGTCATATATAAATAATTTTTTTTTATTTTTTTTATTGAATATGTTTTATATTTATATGGTTCATATTATAAGTTTTATATTTATATATGGTCCATATTATAATTATGGAATTAATTATTATATTAGTAAGAAATATCATTTTATTTATTTATATTGAAAAATGAAATTTATATATTATTATATATATATTTTTTAATTTATATAAAATATATTTTAATATATAAAAATATTTTAATTATAAAAATAAAATAAAATACATAAATATTAAATATTAAATATGTTTAATTTAATAATAATTTGTTTTAAAAGTACATGTAACATTAAAACACACTTATTAAACACACTTATTACAAGTATAAAATTTATTTCAATTGATTATATATATAAATTAACAAATGCAATAAATAATTAATCAAACTCTTAAATTTATTTGATTTGATTATATATAGAAATTAACAAACACAATAATAATAATCTATTTTTAAGGTCACGGCCAAGCCAACACCACCAAATGTTTGTGGGACAAGGGACCCCCCTCCACCCAACGATTTGACTGGTAAAATCTATGAAGGTATACATACGCTACCCCCCTCTGGATTTGAACCTGTGACCTCTTAAGAGGAAACACATATTCTTAACCATTAGGCCCACTCAAGTTGTATAAACAATTAATCAAACTCTTATCAAAAGGCATCGCAGGCATGACTATGAATCCATGACTAAAATTAATAAATACGCTAATATATAATCCCACTTCCATAAAGTGTATGGCTGTTAGAAATTGACTCTTCTCCGATAGTTCATTAAAGGGACACACATAACATCAAGTGATTTGCCCATATATAACACTATCTCTCCCCACCAGATTCATTCTCCTCAAGGGGACAAATCACATCAATATAATTTTCTTTCAGGGATATTTTGTTGATTCATTTTTTTTTTCATGCATATTTTGTTAATTCCGTTATTAGAAATATGCTTTAACAAATCTTTTAGTTACAAATATTTTTTTAAGTTTTTAATTTAAAATAAGTTTTTATATGGAAATATTTCAGTATTCTAAATGTATGATAGATTTCAGAGTTGAAATAGATTTATTTTTATTATATATAATGTGTCAACTCCATTTTAAATTTTAAACATGAAAGAATTATATATCTCCCTCATAATAAACAACACATCATTAAAATGTTTATATATATATATATATATATATATATATATATATATATATATATATATATATATATATATATATATATATATATATTTTTTTAAAATATTTTATTTATGGTCTATATTGAATTATATATATGTGGTCTACATTGAAATTTTTTATACATGGAAATAAAAATCATTTGTATGTGGACTAAGAAATTTTTTAATTTTATTTATTTATGGTTGATATTGAAATATTTTTGCTGTTAATATTTTTTTAGTGTCAACTCCATGTAAAACATGGAAGGAATAATACCTCCTTCACACTGGATTGTAAAAAAATACCTTTCTACTTAATCATAACACTATCCCCTCCATATTCAATCTCCTTTCGAAAAAAAAATCACATCAAAATAATTAAAAAAAAAAAAAAAAAACTAATCATATCACAAAGATTCATATATTTTGACATATCAACAATATGTTTTAAAGATTCATATATTTTTAACGTATAGATATATTTAATGTTTTGAAATTTTATACTAGAAAAAAAAGTAAAAATTGACATCAAGATAACTAATATATCACTAACATATAAATTGAATTAAACATTGATTCTCGTACCATGTTCAACTTAACAAGAAGACAAGTTACATCTCCTCCCATAGTGAAAACTAATCACATCAAGATGTTTGTACAAAATCCTAACCAGAGTATGATCTAATCCCTTAATCTATTTTACCAACATTTATATGGTTGAATTCTCAGAAAAAAAGTCAAAAAGGTAGAATGTTTAAACAACTTCCTAAACCCTTTACATTTAGGGTGATCAATATCCAACCTGTTGTAGAGTCTTTAAGACTTTGTGGTGGATGGATGCCTCATCAATGATGCATAAACCCATGGTATGGATGATCAAATGACACGACTTACTTACATCAACCCAATCGCTTATGCCCATTGTTGCATCATAGAAACATAGCGTATGCAGATGCCCATAGTTGTTGCAGTGCATTGATTGCCATACATTGATTGTCGACCAAGGTTGAGGGATGACAACCAATCAAAGATTTGAAGGGACTCGACATATAGGTAGACATCATGCCCAATTTGAATTTGAGCACATCATGCCCATTTGAGTTTGAATTTGAAAATGAGCCCACTCATTTTTGAAAATTTCAGCACCATTCCATTCATATTTTTGGGATATTCACCTAACAAAAAGGCTTAAAAGTGCTATAATCTAAGATTGCACAAAATAGTGGAAAGTGTAAATGTAAAAATAGATGATCTAAATTGAGAAAAATTAAATCTCAAGATGAATAAAAATTTGACAAATGGAAAATAACTAGTGATGATGAAGAAGATGGTGAATCATAAGATGAAGAAGGTATTGAAGAACTACAAGAGAATGCAACACAAACTGATGAAGATAAGGATGAGGAAGAAACACCCTTACCAAAAGCACCATAAAAAAGAGTTCAAAAGAATCACCCTGAAAATAAAATTATAGGAGATAAAGAAGCAGGAGTAGAAACAAGAGGGAAAATTAGCTTTGATTCTGAACAGAAAATGCTTTCAGTAATAGAACCCAAAAATTTTGTAGAAACACCATAAAAAAGAGTTCAAAAGAATCACCCCAAAAATCAAATTATAGGGGATAAAGAAGCAGGAGTAGAAACAAGAAGGAAAATTAGATTTGATTCTGAACAGGAAATGCTTTCAGTAATAGAATCCAAAATTTTTGCAGAAGCCAACAAGAGTGAAAACTAGATAAAAGAAATGAATGAGGAACTTGATCAAATTGAGAAAAACCATACATGGGAACCTATTCCTAGAACAAAAGACAAGAATGTGGTAGGAACCAAGTGGATATTAAAAAATAAACTCAATGAAAATGGATAGATCATAAAGAACAAAACCATATTAGTATGAAAAGGATATTCCCAAGTGGAAGGTATTGACTTTGAAGAGCATTTTTTTCCAGTAGCAAGACTAGAGGCCATCAGAATGTTCCTGGCATTTGCACGCTCCAGAAACTTCAAAATTTATCAAATGGATGTCAAGTCAACATTCCTGAATAAAACATTAGAATAAGAAGTATATATAGAGAAACCAGAAGGATTCATATTAACAGAAAATCAAGACTATGTGTGAAAACTAAAGAAGGCTATGTATGGTCTTAAACAAGCCCCTAGAGAATAGTTCTCAAGACTTGATCAGTATCTACAAAAACAAGGATATAAGAGAGGGACTACTGACAACAACCTATATATCAAAATTGAGGATCAAGATACGATTTTTTTTATTGGTATATGTAGATGATATCATATTTGGAAGTAATCTTACTATACTAAGAAACACATTTTCTACAGAAATGTAGAAAGAGTTTGAAATGTCTATGCTAGGAGAACTAAGTTTCTTCCTAAGTTTACAAGTCACTCAAACAAATAAAGGAATATTCATTTCCAAAACTAAATATATCAAATAAATGATAAAGAAATTCCAAACGGAAGACAATAAACCCATGTGCACTCCCATGGTCATAGGATGCAAAATAATCCTAGATGATGATTCACCAAGAGTAGACCAAACTATGTACATATCAATGGTTGGTAACCTGTTATATGCAACAACAACAATACCAGATATCTTGCAAGTTGTAGGAGTAGTAGGTAGATCTCAATCTGCACCTAAACAAACTCACATGAAGGTAGTAAAAAGGATATTCAAGTATCTTAAATGAACACTGGAGTTTGGTTTATGGTTTCCAAAAACAAAATATTTTACATTAACTGCATTTATAGATGCAGGTTGGGCTAGTAGTGTAGATGACAAGAAAAGTACTAGTGGAGGAGAATTCTACTTGGGAAATTTTTGGTATCATGGTTAAGTAAACAACAGACATCTGTATCACTAACTACAATGGAATTAGAGTACATTGTTGCAACATCTTGCGGCACACAAGTAATCTAGATGAAACAGACCCTAGAAGGTGTACAAGTGAAATATGATCATCCAATCACTATTAACTATGACAACACTAGTGCCATAAATATCTCTAAGAATCATGTTATGCATTTTAAAGCCAAACATATCCCAATTAAATACCATTTTCTGAGAGATCAAGTTTCTCAAAAGGTATTCAAAGTGGAATATATTAATACTAAAGACCAAATTGTAGACATATTCACAAAACCCCTACTAAGAAGTACCTTTGAAAATCTTAGACAAAAATTGGCAGTAATTCCCAAACCTCATTAAAAACTACAAAAAAAAAAGAAAAAAAAGGAGCACATGGACAAGGGGAGCATCACCTTAGGGGGGGTGAGAAAATGTCCTTTCTACCATTGTTTACAGTGGGGAGAATACACAGTAAACCTCAGTTAAAACAAAGAGTTTTTATTTTGTTTCCACCAATGCCAAAGGGAGATAACATTGGACATGGTGTTATGTTTTCATTGATGTCAACAAGGGTTGATATGGATTTATCATCCAGACAAGTACCTAGCTATACCAGTTTCAGGAATAGGTTGTAAATAATTGTAACGTATACGGGCTGCCAAGCCGGGAAGCACCACTAAAAAACTTGCATGCTCTGTTATGATAATCAAACTACCATACCCAGGAATAGACCTGCTGAGATATGGAAGACATAGCTCTTTTTCGAAACATCATACATATAAACTTAAACAACTAATATGCATTCTACTAATACACAAACTAAATGTGGAAATCAAAGTAAAACATACATGCAACAACACATGCCATTCTTATAAATATAAACTCCACCCAGCGTGGGTCATCCCTGAGCTGGGAATAAACTCCACCCAGGGCAAAGGGATTCCTAGCCTAGGATGAGACTATGGAAAGTTGCACAATGCAACAAGAAGGATTCCCTCCCAGGAGCCTACTTACGCCCACTGCTCACAGACTATCATTCCCCGCATTCTTGTCCCACCCTGGGAATATACACCTTCATTGTTCCACAATTGTAGTATACCTAGGGATGTAATATGGGGTACCTAGGGAGGTAACCAATGAGAATGTGGTTATGTATTATTAGTAGAAGTCATTTAATATATGATAATGTGATCATTCAATGTAAGGTGGACTAGGTCCACTATATTAATAAAGGCCCACTATGGTAGTTAGATGTAATAAATGTGAGAAGGCTCTCTAGAAGGTTCCTAGGAGATAGAGAGAGCTATATAAAGAAGTGTAAGAAATGTAATGAAACATAGTGAAGAGTATTTTGAATGTATCAAGAATTTCTTGAGGAGTGTTATCATTCCTTAAAGATTAATATATGGTGTTACCCTACCTCAAAGGTTTTGACTATTTCTTGTGTTCAATAATTTGGTGAATGGTTTTGATTATTCTTGTTGATATTGTGGGTTATTTTGGAATTTATCTTCATATATATTCAAGTACTTAACAATTGATATACCTAGGGAGGTAATATGGGGTACCTAGGGAGGTACCCAATGGGAATGTGGTTATGTATTATTAGTGGAAGTCATTTAATATATGAGAATGTAGTCATTCAATGTAAGGTGGTCTAGGTCGACTATATTGATAAAGACCCACTATGGTAGTTAGATGCAATAAATGTGAGAAGGCTCTCTAGAAGGTTCCTACGAGATATAGAGAGATATATAAATAAGTGTAAGAAATGTAATGAAACACAGTGAAGAGTATTTTGAATTTATCAAACATTGCTTGAGGAGTGTTATCCTTCCTTAATGATTAATATATGGTGTTACCCTACCTCAAGGGTTTTGATGATTTCTTGTGCTTAGTAATTTGGTGAATGGTTTGGATTATTCTTGTTGGTATTGTGGGTTATTTTGAGATTTCTATTTATATCTATTCAGGTACTTAACAATTGGTATCAGAGCACTTTCCTTGGCCAAAGAAGGGAAGAATATTTTGCTCTTTTCGCATATTTTTTCTAGGGAAAAAATAGGGCGGCTCACTTTAGGTTCATATATGAATTTTTTTGTGTATAATTTGGCGAAAACAATTGGATATTTGAATTCCTCTCGGAAAAATACCCAATTTCAAAAATTAAATCTGCCGAAACAGAGTCTGGGAAGTAAAGTTATGAACATTTTAAATTCAACGGTTTTTCAGGGTTTTTTCTGGAAAAAGTCGTGATTTTCCACAGTAATTTATTTTTAAACCCTAGTTTTTATTGCAAATTTATTTCAAGAAAGATGTATTTTACTAGAAAGGATGATGGCCCTAGTATTTAAAAATATATACAATCTCAAAATTCATCATGGAAATATCGTTGGAGAATAGGTCTACACTATGGTTTTCAAGAAGATGCTCGCATATGGTGGAACTCATTTAATTATAATGAGTTGATGACACTTTCTGATGAAGCATATGTAAAATTAATTTTAGACAAGTGATATCATGCAAAGTGTAAGGATGAAGAGAGAAGCAAGGGTTTATTTTCATGTGGAAACTCTATATTATAGGTTCATGGTTGTATTCATAAGGAGAAGGTTATTATTTCTATTAACGCTAGATGCATGTATAATTTTATCAATGTTTAGTTGGTTAATCGTCTACAAGATCTTGGAAAGGATAATCAAAGCACATAGGTCAAGGGTGAAAATGTGAAATGTTTTAAAGATTTGAAGCTCAGTATGGATAAATATGTGTTGCATTCATATTTTTGTGCTATAGATATGGATGAAGTGGATATTGTTTTGGGATATCCTTGGATAGAATCAATGGGTACCATTAATAGAAATGTGCAAAAGAATTTTTTGAAGTTGTGGTACAAGAAAAAAAAAATCACATTGCAAGATGTGTCTCTTAATAAGAAATATGGGCCCACAGAGGCCAACAAAGAAGTTATTTCTGAGTCTAAAGTTGAATCAGAGACAGAGTCTATACAAATAGCTAAAGAAAAACCGCAAGATGAAAACAATAAAGAAGCTAAGGTGGTCAGTGACTCAAAGACACAATGTGTAGTTGATTTGAAGAAAATTAAAATTGTTGTTGTATATCACCATCCACATCATATAGAGAAACAATAGTCATCAAGGCAAGGGTGTGAGCATCAACACATTTATGCACCAACAAGGAACTAGAAAGGAAACCAATGTAGAGGTGCATGGACGCCTACCAACACTATAGGAAGACATGAGGCTAGAGAACCAAGTCCATGGAAACATTAGCATGAGGTGGCACAAGCTCAAGGTGGCAAGACAACAGTTGGACATCCTGTTCGACTTCCATTAGGATGGATGGATGGTCATACTTGGTACCATTTGGATACATTTCTTAGTTGGTCATATTGTATGGTTTGTTCTCATGTTTCAAGGACGAAACATGTGAAGGGGGATGGAATGTATTATACCTACAGAGGCAATATGGGGTACCTAGGGAGGCACCCAATGTGAATGTGGTTATTCATTATTAGTGAAATTCATTTAATATATGAGAATGTGGTTATTCAATGTAAGGTGAACTAGGCCCACTATATTAATAAAGGCCCACTATGGTAGTTGGATGTAATAAATGTGAGAAGGCTCTCTAGAAGGTTCCTAGGAGATAAAGAGAACTATATAATGAAGTGTAAGAAATGTAATGAAGCATAGTGAATAATATTGTGAATGTATCAAGCATTGATTGAGGAGTGTTATCCTTCCTTAAGCATTAATATATGGTGTTACCCTACCTCAAGGGTTTTATATATTCTTTTGTTGATGTTATGGAGCACCTTCTTCGACAAAAAATTGTGGGTTAATTTTTTTCAATGTAAGGTGGACTAGGTCCACTATATTAATAAAGACCCACTATGGTAGTTAGATGTAATAAAAGTGAGAAGACTCTCTAGAAGGTTCCTAGGAGATAGAGAGAGCTATATAAATAAGTGTAAGAAATGTAATGAAACATAGTGAAGAATATTTTGAATGTATCAAGCATTGCTTGAGGAGTGTTATCCTTCCTTAAGGATTAATATATGGTGTTACCCTACCTCAAGGGCTTTGATTATTTCTTGTGTTCAATAATTTGGTGAATGGTTTTGATTATTCTTGTTGATATTTTGGGTTAATTTTAGATTTATCTTTATATCTATTGAGGTTCTTAACAATTGGTATTAGATCACTTTCCTTGGCCAAAGAAAGGAAGAATTCTTTGCTCTTTTTGCAGATCTTTTCTAGGGAAAAAAGAGGGAGGCACACTTCAAGTTCAGATATGAAATTTTTTGTGTAGAATTTGACCAAAAAAAATTGATATTTCAATTCCTTTCAAAAAAATACCCAATTTCAAAAAAAAATCGGCCAAAATGGAGTCCAGGAAGTAAAGTTATGAGTATTTTAAATTCAATAGTTTTTCAGGGTTTTTCCAGAAAAAAGCCGTGATTTTCTGCAGTAATTTATTTTTGAACCCTATTTTTTGTTACAAATTTATTTCAAGAAATATGTTTTTTACTGGAAATGATGATGGCCCTAGTATTGAATAATATTTAAAATCTCAAAAGTCATCATGGAAATATCGTTGGAGAATATGTTTACACTATGGTTTTCAAGAATATGCTCGTATATGGTGGAACTCATTTAATTATAATGAGTCCAAAGTTGAATCAGAGACATAGTCTATAGAAACAATTGAAGAAAAACCATCAGACGAAAATAGTAAACAAGATAAGGTGGTTAGTGACTCAAAGCCACAATGTGTAGCTGATTTGAAGAAAACAAAACAAATTCCTACAGTTGTTGTATATCTCTATCCACACAATATAGAGAAACAACAGTCATCAAGGCAAGGGCATGAGATTCAACACATTTATGCACCGACAAGGATCCAGAAAGGAAACCAATCTAGAGGTGCATGGGGGCATACCAACACTGCAGGAAGACATGAGACTAGAGAAACAAGTCCATGGAAACATCGACGTGAGGTGGAACGAGCTCAAGGTGGCAAGGAAATAGTTGGAAATCATGTTCGACTTCCATTGGGATGGATGGATGGTTGTACTTGGTACCAGTTGGCTACATTGTGTATCCGGTCATATTGTATGTTTTCTTCTCGTGTTTCAAGGATGAAACATGTGAAGGGGGATGGAATGTAGTATACCTAGGGAGGTAATATGGGGTACCTAGGGAGGTACCAAATGAGAATGTGGTTATGTATTATTAGTGGAAGTCATTTAATATATGAGAATGTGGTCATTCAATGTAAGGTGGAATAGGTCCACTATATTAACAAAGGCCCACTATGGTAGTTAGATGTAATAAATGTGAGAAGGCTCTTTAGAAGGTTCCTAGGAGATAGAGAGAGCTATATAAAGAAGTGTAAGAAATGTAATGAAACATACTAAAGAATATTTTGAATGTATCAAGCATTTCTTGAGGAGTGTTATCCTTCCTTAAGGATTAATATATGATGTTACCCTACCTCAAGGGTTTTGACTATTACTTGTGTTCAATGATTTGGTGAATGGTTTGGATTATTCTTGTTGATATTGTGGTTTATTTTGAGATTTATCTACAGATCTATTTAGTTACTTAACAATAGTCCATCAAATGCTCCACTTCCCTTCCAGGGCTTCAACAATAGGCCGGATCAAGAATTCGTAGAGATCTGTATTGGTTGTGGAGCCTGATTATATTCCTGATTCAAAGGTTCTTGCTTTCAACCGTGTTTATACCCCATGAAGACTTTACACCCCAGAAGTATGTACACTCTTCCACGCGGGGGAGTGTAGAGGGGGGTACCCCCTGTGCGGGTTCGGGGGGGTTAGGGGGCGAAGCCCCCGAAGGAAAATTTTCCTTGTAAATGTATAATGTAATTTCATTGTAAATCTGGACCATTCATTATAAGGTCGCAGATATAACGGTATAAATTATGTTAGGATTTTTTTCCCTAGAAGGAAACCCTCTGTTATGAGGGAAATGTATTGCGGCTATGCATTATGGTGAGTATTCTGAGAGAGGATACTGTGAGAGAAAGAAGAGGAAGTTACAACAAGTTTTGTTGTAGGTTGTATCCCTTCATTTGCTGGATAATAATAAAGGAAGGAACTGGCAATTTCTCTAGTGGACGTAGCCCACACTGGGTGAAACACGTAAATCTGTGTCTCTATTGTATTGTGTATCTTTTATGTTTCGTTTCCGCATTTGTTTTATTTTATTGCTCCGCGATCCTGTTTTTCTAACAATCCGCAGCTATTGTTGGACTCCCTCCAGGAGAAATCACTTCCACAGTAATCTCTCTAACCTGGAGAGAGTTTCTCACAGGCCTGATAGCCTACTTCTTCAATCCACGAGCCTTGCAACCCACCTCTTCAAACCACAATCTTGACAACCTGCTTCTTCTATCTATCTCCTAAGTCAAACAAGTAACCACAGTAGAAAAATCGAGTATGGGCTCTGGTAATGACAACAAGCCACACTAGTCCAGAGAAAACGTGGGTAGGAATAACAAAATGTATAAGGTGTGATTTGGCTCAAGCACTGTACAATAGTGCAGGTTTCATAGGGAAAATGGATTGCTTCATGAGTTTGCAGGTTTTAGAGGTTGCAAAGGTCAATGATGGAGGAAATGGATGGTTAAGTGAATTCCCAGTCTCAGTGCGTGTGTGAGTGGGGAGCATGGAAAGAATGGTGAGAGAACTCCCACAACAATGAATTTTTCCCCATAAAACTACATGCGCCTAGGTTGACACATTTCTCTCTTGGGAACTCGTTCCTCTCCACTTGGATTTTGTTCCTTTCCTCAAAGGAACTTAGGATAATAGGGGTTATTTCCCAAACTTTAGTATTTTAGGAAAATAAATTATAATATTCCCTTGGGGTTAATCCCTCAAGATTATCCCTTTTCCCCAACCTCTCATCCCCATCCCTTTCCCTACCCATTGGAGCTTATTCCCCCATAACTCTTTCTTCGTGGTCGGTCTACACGTAGTGATGTAATTATATTAATGATGTGAGTATTTACATATACAAAATCAAGCTCCCTGGCCTTCAACATCTAGGCTCTTCAACCTAATAAACACATAATCATCCTAGCTTATAAATACTTGGCTCACCATCCTATAAACATCATTACAATTCAGTAGGGGCTCGGACCTTGGGTATTACAGTCCCCTCCCGTTATTTATGCATTGTGCTCAGTGCATCTTACTTACATAAAATCAACAAGATTTCCAAAATATTAAAAAACATGTGGGTATTCTACTCGCATAGCATCTTCACGCTCCCAAGTTGTGTCCTCAGGATCGTAGAAGGTCCATTGGACCTTTACAAGCCCTATGGCTCGATTCCAGAGCTGTTTGATTTTCTGGTCCAGAATGTGTACTAGATGCACATGAAAAGCACTTCCTTACTCCACCATAATCTCATTGCAATCAATAACATGATTAGCGTCAGGCATATATTTCTTGAGAAATGATACATGGAAGACATTATGAATAATCATAGATGCATGTAATACAAGAATGTAAGATACCAATCCAATGCTCTCTAGGATTTCAACAACCCACAATATATGGTTGCCAACTTGGGACAGTTTCCCAACTTCAGGGAACTTTTGTTGGACTTCACCTTCAAGAAAACATGATCACCCACTTTAAACACCCTGTGAGTTCTTCCCTTGTCAGCATAGCTTTTCTTCCTGTCTTGGGCAACCATTAAATTTTGTTTTATCTTCAACATTTTCTCTTCCATTTCCCTGAGAAACTCTAGCCCAACTACTTCTCTATCTCCTAGGTTGTCTGATGTTATTGGTGTGTTTCACTTTATTCCATAAAGTTCCTCAAATGGGCTCATCTTCAGAGATGCCTAATACCCATTGTTGTAGGAAAATTGATGCAGACTCCCTTATCTCCTAAGGGTTGCGTGACCTCCCGGTCTAGGATATTTCTAACTACAGAGTTGAATCAACTCCTCGGGTTCCTCTTTGAACCCAAATCAAATATACACAGGTCCCTTTTTCCTTCTGTGTGTAGGTCTATCAGACTCGTGGGCTAATTTCCACGTGCTCTCAAAATACTATTTTCAGGCATAAGCCCCTTTGGTGTTAGCCTCTCCCTTATGTGACCCTGGGTTGTGTCCTTGTGAAAATGCGCAATTGTGGGCATGAGAAAGAGTGGTTTCAAGCCAAACCTCTTTTCTTCCCGCAATCATCCTCATGATGCCACGTACCCATTTGCAAATACTGTGGTTCTAATTGTGGCCCGCTCTAGAATAATTATCCTCCGCACAGGTTCTGGCACCACAATCCTTCCTATCCATCGATCTCTTGTCTCTCAGTGTTTCCTCATGATCAACGACTGCTATCGGATATCCTTTCTTGCCATCTACGCACGACCTTAGATCACTGTGATCTATTGCCACGTAACTCCCCTCTAGATCAACTATTATCATTGGTGTCACCTTTCAGGCTTTGGGAGTTTCAATTTTCAAACTTATCTCTCTGCTATATGGAAATATTCCGGAGTGGAATATTTGTTGCCATCTGTCTCCTTGAATCTACAGCCAGGATCTCCTCCATGAGTCCGACCTTCAGGAATATTTATTCTCAACCTCCACAAGCTCCTTTTGACAAGCTCCTTCTTCACATGTGACCTTGGATGAATTCCTCACATGAACTCGTGACTTATGTTAAAGCTCATGCACCTTCAATTCCCGAAATGCTATGGGACTGTCGATCTTATGATCTTGACAGTACCTCTAGATTGTCGGTTCAGATCCACTCTCTCCAAATCTATGGACCAGATATCTTCGTGATTCTGGACTTTGGAGGTTTGAAATCTCAAACCTTTCTTCCCTCTGTACTTCAATCTCCTGGAGTTAACGATCTGCTGGAACCTGTCCTGCTAAATCAATGGCCCTACTTCTACCTTGGATGTTTGACCTTTCAACTCAGATCTAAGATCTTGCGACCTCCTTATTGATCAATGGTCGAGATCCTCCTTCAGATCTTTGGACCTTTCCTCCTCTGCTTTTCTCCAGAGTTCTAGATATGACGTTGTGTGTCCACCTTCACATTGACAACTCTCGTCATTTCCAGAACTTAGGCCTTCGGTGATTTCAAATCTCAACAACCATAAACCTCCAGAGTGAATCCTTCTAGAGTGTCAGATCTCTTGACACATGTCCTCCCTTGATCTAAATATTGTTCAATGGTTGTCTAATAGAGTGACTCTCTGTCCTCCATGCATCCCTTCACATATCAATGAACTGCGTTCTTCCTTTGGGATCAATGACACTTAATCATTTTGGCCTTCAGCGCTTCGAAAATTTCTGAAACTTCTTTTCCTAAAAAAACCCAGAGTGCAATCCTTCGAAGTCCATGATCTAGTGACACCTGTACTCTTCCATATTGATGACTATCATTCGCTTCCACTATTCAGGCTTCGAAAATTTCAAACCCTTCTCATTCATGTTATTCTGGAGTGACTTCACTCGGATTTCACGATCTTCCGCCATGTGCTCTTATGGATCTGACGGTGAGAATTCTCTTCAGCCCTTCAGGCTTCGGTGATCTCATTTCTCAACTAAAACCTCACTACAACTTACCCATATCTTTTGATTTGTTGACAAGTGTCCCTCTAGATATTGACGGCTCTTAGCTCTTCAGCTCTTTGGGCTTCAGGTATTTCAACCTTCTATGTGCTCGTTCCTCCCAGAGCGTCTTCACCCGAAACACACGATATATTGACACGTGTCTCCCCTTTGATATGACAACCTCTATTTTCTTCGGGTCTTCGAGGTTTGGGAGTTTCAACTCCTGTGCAATGAGTTCTCTCGGAGTACTTTCACCCAAAAACTCAGATCTTGTGCCACCTGTTTCCTTTGATGATGGAAGGTCCCTACTCGCTTTGGGACTTCGGGAATTTGTCAATTCTGATCTCCTGCATGTACACAACATTAAGGCTCATGCACTTTTGTCTATATCCAACAACTGTTGACCCTCTACTCTCAGATCCAATGGATGGGATTTGTTCTCTTCTCCTTCACTCTCCTTGTTCGCTAGGCACTGATCCAATGGACTAGGATTCTCCTTACAACCAATTCGATGGTTATTGTTGCTCCTCCTCCTGAGCTTTAGACTTATCCTGAATTGGAAGATTTCAAGAGTGTTCAAAAATCTCAGACTTTTAACTTTCTCCTGCGAACTCAACTATCTTGGGTCTCGCTTACACTTCTGAGAGCGTTATCTCTTCTAAGATTTAGGACTTAGAATAAGTCCTTCACCCATGCACTCCTTGCGTTATTCCTTTTGTTCTTGATCTCCTCGAATATTTTGATATCCCTCACACTCCTTGCATTTCTGGGATTTCATCAAACTCAGTTTCGAAGGATTTATTGAAAATAAATACTTCTTTCCCTCCTGGCATTCCCCTTGCTTGATACACACCTTGCAGAGATTCTTCTACAAAGTATTCAATAATTTTGTTCTTCTCGAACTCAACACAGAGTTCTTCTTGTGCACACTTGCACTTCGCTCGATGCCTTCTTGGTAGAGCTCTACAAAGTTCTCAGTAACTCTTCTCCTCTCTGAACTAGACAAAGATTTCTTCCTGTGCATTCCTTGCACTTCTACTAATGAAGGTTCAACGATATCTATCCTGAGATTTCCTTGAGGTTAACTCACCTCTATCAATGCACTCCTTGTGGACTGTGTACACTCCCTGTACTCGGAAAATCTAAGATGAGAAACAATTGAAACTCATACAATACTTCACCAGTTCATACATTCAAACATGAATGACATATAAAAGCATAACAATGAATACAAATACATAAACACACCATATGCAGGAAAAACTGCTTTTCTATTATCTCTGTGTGCCTATAAAGATGTTTACAAAAAATGGACTGCAACAAAGTCACAGTTCTCTCAAGCTCTCCCTCAGAACTATTCTACCTCCTAATTCTCCTAAGACTCTCCCCTTCCGAGATCTCTCTCTCAAGTCTCCTAATTACAAGTGAGGGATTTTTGAGCTTATCCTCACCGTCGCCTTAGTGCTATCACTGTCTCAGTTACGATACCATACTCCTATGGATACATTCCATAAATGTTTATCCAGACCTGACTATGATATGGACTTGCTACAAGTAACCATTTAAGAAAACCCTAACTACTACCTATACAAAGGCATGGCCTGGCATTTATCATCCTTACAACACACAAAAATTCGTATAGGATTATATTCAAAATTTTTAAAATGGGACGGTTGGTGCCTCTGCCTTTCTCCATTGCATGTCTGTGTGTTGGCATGCTGGATCATTTGATAAGGTGAAGTGATTCTCCTGCATCATACTCCACTGCTAGGAAAAACATGAGCTCCTCTTCTCCAGTGTTGAAATCCTCCTGGATCCCAAACTCTTTTCTGGAGTTGTCTTCTTGCTCCTCTATCTTTCTACTGTTGCTGCTGCTGGATCATACTCTTCTCTTTTCTGGATGCTATGGAAGGCTCTCCTCTGCTCAGCTTCACTTTTTTGACTGCTTTTTCTAACCTCAACATCAACTTCCTGATCTCCTCTATCACTCTATCCAGCTGCTCCAATGGCTGGCTCTTCTTATGCAGTCTTCTCGGTTGCATCTCTTCCTTATTAGTGGGTGGATCGACTTGATATCCCATGATGTATTTACTTCCTCTTGTGGCACTAATTTTCCACTATGATGTAGACTCTAGTTCCACAGTTTCATCTCTAAGCTACCACTCAGCTTCTCGTCCTGACAACTTTGCTTCTACCAGTTCTCCTGCTAGTATATCTCTGGCTCCCTCCAACCGTTTCTTTAGCTAGTATGCTTCTCTGTATGCTTCCAAATTGACTTGTCAGATGTGAAAGCTTTTCACCATTACCCTTCTCTCTAGGGATTCCAATTCTTCATACATATCAACAAAATCCATGCTGTCTATTTCCTCTACTGTTAAAGGCTCCAGTGCTGCAGTCATCTCTGCGTCATCTTCCTGGCTGAAAATTTTGGGCCATTCTTCTGAATGCCCCTCCCCTTATGCTAGGGTAGACATCAGTTTCTTCTCCATTTATTCCTCTTCTCCTTGGGAAACTTCTGATATATTTTCTTTCATCATGACATTCACCGTTGGTTGTCCTTCTCCTGCTATTGCATCTGCAACACATGCTCTAGCCTCAACTGGGTTGTTTGGTAGGAATATCTGAATTCCCCCAATGATCAGAATGCTCCTCTGATCCTCCTCTTGGATGGTGAGACTATTTAACTTCTCATCATATTCATTCACATGGTCTACAAATCCACATGAATCTTCATCTATCAACACTCCTTGCTGACATGAACTCACTTCTGAGCTCCTGATACTTTCAAACAGTCTTGTTTCTTTCCCCCTACCCACCTGGAAATTTGGGATTTCTCTTCTACCCACCTGGAAGTCTATGAGATCAACCAATCCCATATCATTGCCCACCTAGAAATTTGAACTTTCAACACTTATCCTTTGGCAGTATACAATACCTTCCATTGATCTCTTTCCATTTCCCACCTAGCAACTTGAAAGTCCATTTCTGCCCACCTGATAGTTTATGAAACCCTCTGCTAATATCATATCATTTCCCACCTGGAAATATGAATTTCCACTTCTCTCCTCCTGACATTCTATGATATCCTCCAATGATCTCATTTCATTGCCCACCTGGAAATTTGAAAATTCATCTTTGCCATCTTGGCAGTTTATGAATTCTTCATCTGATCTCACCTCCTCCTCATCACTGAGGTTCCTTCCAGTTTCTGGTCCATAGATGTGAACCACTTCCTCTTCATATATGAGGCTTTCGACATACCTCAGCCACCTCTTCAATAACTGTTGATGTCCTCTGGCCAACAATATCTTGACTAGCCACTTCACCTTCTTCTTCATGGGCCACTCATACACCCACTGCACTTTAGCATCTCGCTCCATTTTTAATGTCAGTTACTCCATCCTCGCTCTTGTTTAAACGATCTCTAGATCCATCTCTGGATTTCATTTCTTCTTGCGAGCTTCTCTTCGACCACACTCATGGCATTCAATAGCCATTTCTACCTTCTACTTGCCCCCCTGGAAAGGCTATGGATTACTCTACACCCGATAACATCTCCATCTTCTTTTACAACTCACATGGATGTTTAAATTTTTGTTTTTGTGCGCGTGCAACAATCTCCTCACAGAGCATCAATACCCTACTTCCTTCACCTGCTGACTACAAGAAAATTCCTGTTTGTGATACCACCTGATGTTATCTGGTCATCTCCTTTCACCGTCTCCTTTGTCTGCTATCTACAAACAAAAAAACGGCCTCCTCCTCTTTCTCTTTCACCTGAAATCCACAGACAAAATTCAAGCTCTGTCTCCTTTTGCCTGAATTCTACACACAAAAATATCATCTTTGATACCACCTGTTTGAAGACCCCCTTCTCTCCTAAAGGCTGCGCAACCTACTGGTCTAGAATATTTCTAACTGAAGAGTCGAATCGACTCCTCGAGTTCCTCTTTGAACCGAAATCAAATATACATAGGTCCCTTTTTCATTCTGTGTGCAGGTCTATCATACCCACGGAATAATTTCCATGTGCTCTCAAAATACTAGTTTCAAGCGTAAGCCCCTTTGGTGTTAGCCCCTCACTCATGTAAGCCTGGGTCATGTAATTGTGAAAATGCATGATTGTGGTCACAGACAAGAGTGGTTTCAAACCAACCTGATTTTCGCCCCGCAATCCTCCTCATGCTGCCACGTATCCATTTGCAAATATTGTGGTTCCAATTGAGGCCCACTCTAGAATAATTATTCTCCATGCAGGTTTTGGCCCCACAATCCTTCTCGTTATTCGATCTCCTATCTCTCGGTGTTTCCTCTCAATCAACGATTGTTATCGGATCTCCTTTCCCTCCATATACACATGAACTTATATCATCGTGATCTGTTTCCACGTAACTCCCATCTAGATCAACGACTATCGTTGGTTTTTCCTTTCGGGCTTTGGGAGTTTTGATTTTCAAAATTTTCTCTCTACTATATGGAAATATTCTGGAGTGGAATATTTGTTTCCAATTGGCTCCTTGAATCTACGGCTAGGATCTCCTCCCTGAGTCCGGCCTTTCGGGAATATTGATTCTCAACATCCACAAGCTCCCTTTTCCAAGCTCCTTCTACGCATGTGACCTTTGACAACGTCCTCACATGACCTCGTGACTTCTATTAAATCTCACGCACCTTCAATCCCTAAAATGTTGTGGGACCATTGATCTCCCAATCTTGATAGTACCTCTGGATTGACGGTTCAGATCCTCCCTCTCCAAATCTACGGACCAGATCTCTTCACGATTCTAGACTTCGGGTGCTTGAAATCTCAAACCTTTCTTCCATCCGTACTTCAGTCTCCCAGATTTAACGATCTGCTGACACCTGTCCTGCTGAATCATCGTCCTTGCTTCTACCTTGGATGTTTGACCTTTAAACTGAGACCTACGGTCCTATGACCTCCTTCTCGATCAATGGTCGAGATCCTCCTTCGGGTCATTGGATCTTTCCTCCTTCTCTTTTCTCTAGAGTTCTAGATTTGATGTTGCATGTCCACCTTTACATCGACGACTCTCGTCATTTTTGGGACTTCGACCTTCGGCGATTTCAAATCTCAACAACCAAAAACCTCTAGAGTGAATCCTTCCAAAGTGTTAGATCTCTTGAAACCTGTCCTCCCTTGATCCAACGTCTATTCAATGGCTGTCTAACGGAGTGACTCTCCATCATCCATGCATCCCTTCACAAATCAATGACCTACATTCTTCCTTTGGGATCAACGACCCTTAATAATTTCATCCTTCAACACTTCAAAAATTTTCGAAACTTCTTTTCCACAAAAACCCCAGAGTGCAATCCTCCAAAGTCCATGATTTGGTGACAATTGTCCTCTTCTAGATCAACGACTATCATTCGCTTCAGTTGTTTGGAATTCGGTGAATTCAAACCCTTCTCCTTTGCGTTATTTTGGAGTGACTTTACCTGGAGGCCACGATCTTTCACCACGTGGTGTTCTGGATCTGACGGTCCAGATTCCCTTCATCCCTTCGGGCTTCAGCCATCTCAGTTCTGAACTGAAACCTCACTACAAATTACATGGAGCTTGTGATATGTTGACAAGTGTCCCTTTGCATATCGAAGGCTCTCGGCTCTTTGACTCTTTGGGCTTCAGGTGTTTCAACCTTCTTTTCACTCGTTCCTCCCGGAGTGTCTTCACCTGAAACACACAATCTCTTGAAGCTTGTCTCCCCTTTGATCTGACGACCTCTATCTGCTTTGGGTCTTCGGGGTTCGAGAGTTTCAACTCCTGTGCACTCGGTTCTGCCGAAGTACTTTCACCCAAAAACTCAAATCTTGCGCCACCTGTTTCCTTTGATGATGGACGGTCCCTACTCATTTTGGGACTTCAGAAATTTGACAAATCTGATCTCCTACATGTACACAATGTTAAGGGTCGTTCACTTCCATTTGGATCCAACAGTTGTTGACCCTCTACACTTATATCCAATGTATGGGATATGTTCTCTTCTCCTGCGCTATCCTTGTTCACTAGGCACTGATCCAATTGACCAGGCTTCTCCTTATAGCCAATCCGATGATTATTGTTTCTCCTCCTCATGAGCTTTAGACTTCTCTCGACTTGGAAGATTTTGAGAGTGTTCAAAGCTCTCGGCCTTTGAACTTTCTCTTGCGAACCCGACTATCTTGGGTCTCTCTTACACTTCTAAGAGCGTTATATCTTATGATATTTAGGACTTAGAGTAAGTCCGTCACCCCCGCACTCCTTGTGTTATTACTTCTGATCTTGATCTCCTCAAAGATTTTGATCTCCCACACACTCCTTGCGTTTCTGGGATTTCGTCAAACTCAGATCCGAAGGATTTCTTGAAAATAAATACCTCTCTCCCTCCTGTCATTCCCCTTGCTCGATACATACCTTGCATAGTTGATTCTATAGATTATCTAGTAACTCTGTTCTTCCCGAACTCAACACAGAGTTCTTCCTATGCACACTTGCACTTCTCTCGATGCCCACTTGATAGAGCTCTATAGAGTTCTTAGTAACTCTGCTCCTCTCTGAACTCGACAAAGAGTTCTTCCTTTCACTCCTTGCACTTATGTTGATGAAGGTTCAACAATATCCCTCCTGAGTTTTCCTTGAGGTTAACTCACCTATGTCAATGCACTCCTTGTGGACTGTGTGCACTCCTTGCACTTAGAAACTCTAAGATGAGAAACAATTGAAACTCATATAATACTTCAACAATTCATACATTCAAAAATTAATGACATATAAAATCATAACAATGAATAAAAATACATAAACACATCATATGCAGGAAAAACTGCTTTTCTATTATCTCTGTGTGTCTATATAGATGTTTACAAAAAATGGACTGCAACAGAGTCCTAGTTCTCTCAAGCTCTCCCTCAGAACTATTCTACCTCCTAAGTCTCCTAAGACTCTACACTTCTAGGATCTCTCTCTCAAGTCTCCTAATTACAAGCGAGGGATTTTTGAGCTTATCCTCACCACCACCTTAGTGTTATCACTGTCTCAGTTACGACACCATACTCCTACGGCTACATTCCATAAATGTTTATCTAGACCTGACTACGATATGAACCTGCTACAAGTAACCATTTAAGGAAACCCTAACCACTACCTGTACAAAGGCATGGCCTGACATTTATCAGCCTTACAACACGCAAAAATCCATATAGGATTATATTCAAAAAATTAAAAATGGGAGGGTCGGTGCCTCTCCCTTTCGTGTCTGCGTGCTGGCTCATTTGCTGAGGTGGAGCGATGCTCTTGCATAAAAAATGCTACCAAGTGTAGATAATATTCCCATTTAGATGGTTTTTCCATCACGTACATTCTTATCATATCCTCTATCATTTGGTTCACCCTTTTTGTTTTCCCATTAGACTTGGGATGATAGGCTATGTTGAAGTTCAAATTTGTTCTGAACCCTTTGAATAATACCTTCCATAACTTTGAGGTAAAATTTGGGTCTCTGTCATACACAATTGTCTTGGGTATGCCATGCAATCGTGCTAATTCCCTCATATAAATATTAACAACATTGGTTTCCTTGTGAGTAACCTTCATAGGAATGAAATGGGCATATTTAGTAATCTTTTCCACCACCACCATGATAGCATCATGGTGCTTGCTTGTTCTGGGAAATTTTGTGATGAAATCCATTGTCACAACTTCCCACTTCCACTCAGGAATGGGAAATGTCTGCAACAACCTAGCTGGGTGTCTATGCTCAACCTTGAGTCTTTGACACTCCAAACATTTAGCAATGTACTAAACAATTTTCTTCTTCATGCCTGGCCAACAACATTAGCTCTTCACTAATACAATTTTTTTATGATATCCTGGTTGTCTAACGTAGGGTACATTATGCATCTCTTTCAAAATCATACTCCTCAATTCATGAGAATTGGGTACATAAATTTTGTTCCTGTACAAGAGAATTCCATCATTTCCCAATTCATAATCTTCAACTTTTTGTTGCATTTTACGTTGCTGTAATTTTGTTACCAACTCCATTTATTGCAAATCTACTTTTGCAGCCTCATAAATTCTTCTTTTAAGATCAGTTTGATACATGATAATTGCTTTGGCATGCATTTCATGCACTCTCTTGATGAGTGCATCAACCACTTTGTTTTCTTTTCCTTTGATGCACTTAATATCAAATTCATACTCATAGAGGAATTCTAACCATCTGCTCTGCCTGGAATTTAAAGTTGGCTGATCAGACAAATATTTCAGACCATTATGGTCTATTCTCAGCTCAAACTTCTTTTTCATGAGGTAGTTCCTATACTTATTCAAGGTCTGCACTATGACTTCCAAATCCAAATCATGAGTGGCATAGAGCCTTTCATGATCTTTCAATTTTTTGGATTCAGAACATATCACAAACCCATTCTCACTGAGGACTCCACCAAGTCCTTCTTTTCATGCATCTGTGCAAACCAAGAAATCTTCATGCGAATCAACAATCCTCAAAATTGAAGCACTATTTAACAACTGATTCAATTGCTGGAAGCTCTTTTCACATTCTATTGTACATTGAAACTTCACCCCCTTCCTTTCCAAAAAAGTGATTGGGTGAGAAATCCTCGAAAACCCTACATTGAATCTTTTGTAGTATCCATCTAGACCCATGAAAGATTTGAATTCGATAAATTCTTAGGTATTGTCCACCCTTTAATGGCCTCAATATTTTTAGGGTCCATTGCTATCCCTTCTTCATATATGATATGCCCCAAATAGTGAATTTGGTTTTGATAAAATGAGCACTTGCTTAATTTTGTATACAACTGGTGCTCTCTTAACAATTGTAACACCATCCTCAAGTGATGCTCATGTTCTACTTTTGACTTGGAACATACAAGGATGACATCCAAAAAGACAATGGAAAACTTGTTTAAATATTCATGGAAAACACCATTCATTAAGCACATGAAAACAATTGGTGCACTTGATAACCCAAATGGCACCACTATGAATTCATAATGATCATACCTTGTCCTGAAGGAAGTCTTATTGATTTCTTCATCTCTGATCCTTACTTGGTGATATCCTGACCCGAGATCAATCTTTGATAATATGATTGCATCATTTAATTGATCAAAGAGATCATCGATCCTTGGCAAAGGCTATTTGTTCTTTATAGTCACTTTGTTCAATTGTCTCAATTCAATGCACAATCTCAATGTCCCATATTTCTTATTCACAAATAAAACTAGGGTGCCCCAAGGTGACACACTTGGGCATATATACCCCTTCTTCAAAATTTCTTCAAGCTGCATTTGCAGTTCCTTTATCTCTGGTGTACTCATTCTATAGGGAGTCTTTGATACTGGAGCTTCTCCAGGCATCAAATTTATAGATAAATCAATATCTCTCTTTGGAGTAAGTCATGGTATCTTATTAAACACATCCTCAAAATCTTTCAGGACTACATGATCCTCAAGATTTGGCACCTTATCCTTAGGTGCTTCCTCCATATGGGATACAAATATTTGACAACCCTCCTATAACAGTTCTTCAACTGCATTACTGAGATCTCTCGGAAAGTAACGAGCCCGGGAATTCCTTGTATTGTTCTTGGGTTCCCTTCCCCATTAAGGAAAGAAAATTCCTTGTTATGATAGTCTAATACAACATGGTGTTGGTCCAAACAATTCATGCCAATTAGATAGTCATATGAACCGAAGGGAAAGATGTTCAAATCTGCCTTGGTACTCGGCCCATTCATGTCCACTGGACATGATTTAACCAGCTCAAAAACGTTTCTCTTGGTTCCTGTAGCCAGTTGCACCAGCTAATGTTTCCCATGCTTGCTTCTTGGCAAATGAAATATTTCCACTACCTTAGGATCTATATAGATATGAATAGCTCCTAAATATATTAAAATAGTAAAGGCATGGTTATTGATCATACCTTCTACTTCAATCATGTGTGATTGAAACTCAACTTGGTTGTTTTCCAGGGATGCATATATCCTTGGTACACTTCTACCCATGTCTTCCACTATTTCAACTTGCTGCACATTGTGGACAACTCTCACTTTGTCACTTTTGTGAGGAAAATCTCTATACTTATGGTCTCCTTTACAACCCCAACATTGAATGGGTGTCTTCCTTGGCCTTTTCCCACCTACCTCAACCATTCTGCGCTCTCTAAAATATGGTTGTCCTTGAGGACTGTTTCTAAAAAATGGTGGCTTGTTCCCCTTCTGCCTCTATTCCCTCTTAAACTTGCCAAGCTCTTTGGAAAGTAGGCTTTCCCTTATGCTGATCATATAAGCACTTGACTCTCCTTATGGTTTCCTCCAAAGTCTTGGGATCATCATATTGAATCTTTTCACTAATGAAAGATGGAATCCCACTCAGGTATCTCTGGATATTAATGGTATCATCCTTGATGAAGGAGACATACTTCAACAGTTAAAGAAATCGCCTTTCATACTCATCAATGGTCATGCTGCCCAGTTTGAGATCAAAGAATTCTTTCATATTTTTTTCATAATACCTCTTGGTTAGGTCTTTCTTCTCAAAATGATTCTTGAATTCCTTCCATGTAACATTCTTCTCTCTGATGTGTTGCACTTGCACCAGGTGATCCCACCACATGGATGTATTTCCTTTCATCTAATAAATAACAATTCTTCCTTCTACATGAGAGAAATAGTTATGCAATTGGAAGTACTTCCTCATGCCTAGCAACCATGTCTCACTATCTTCATCCTATTTGTGTTCACCATCAAAAGTAGAAGGTTTGATCTTGTTCATTTCTCTTTTCAGTTCATCCACCCCATACCTCCTATGATGCTTCCTGACAGGGGATGGAATTGAGCTGCTGTGTGCTTTCCTGTTGGAGTGCATTTGGGAGTGATGGTGATGTCTGCTATCTTTCCTTGATCTTCCTTTTCCCTCAAAGGTCCCGTGGATTCTTGATTTGCTGGAGCCACTCTCGTTATCCAAATTCTTTTCAATTCTATCTAGGCTTATCATAAACTTCATATTGAAGTATTCCTATTGTTCCTTGACCTTCATAAGCCTCTCATTATCATACTTGTGGCTTTGGAAATCTATATGCAATTTTCTGAGGGTCTCAGCCAGATTTATGTCTTTCTCCTTTCCTCCTCCATGTCCATTCGAGTTGGTTCCTTCCATACCCAATTGAATATTCATCCCTCTAATTTCATCTTCTTGGTTGTAGACTATCTGTGTATCATCCATATCTATGCACTTTGTGATAAATATGCTTTGTTCTGGCAATTATTAATTCTACAATAATGTGCAACCAAAGAAACTTTGTCAGGCTAACTATTCTTAATAATTTCATGAAAACATTAACCATTCTGATTCATTAATATATTAGAATTATTTTCTACTGATTTCCTAAGAAATTTATTATTCATATCCAATTTATGGGTGAATAGTTATCTTCTACTATTCAAGACCTTTCCAATGCTTGCTTCCATGCTCAATTCTGAGCTTTGAGCAGGAAGTTATGGATACTTGAACACATGTCTTTTCAGTGATGCAATCCCTCTACATGGATTCTTCCAAATCAGAGTTGAATTGGCTCTTGGATCCCTTATTGATTTTTACAGGCCTTCCTTACTTTGTTATATGTAGGTATTTACAAATTAAAAACCCCACGGGCTCTTTCTCTAAGCCCTTCTCTATTTTCAAAAAATAATTTCAGGCACTTAGCCTCTTTTCTTTAGCCCCCTCATATGATATGAACACAAGATGTGACCCAGAACTAACAAATAGGCACTTATATTGTTCTTTGGGCCTCCATGGCTCCATAACTTTGGGCTTCAAAGGTTTTCCTTTCACCTCACCTCATTTCCTTCGAACACCGATGTGGTGAACTTCCGAAAAATTGCCTCCACGAAGCTTCGGAGCTCTGATACTTTGAGGCTTTGGTAGACTTTGCACCCACACACTTCTAATCTCCCAAATGTCGAATATCAGAATACTCAGATGAAATATGATCGATGGTCCTCATTCCCTATTTAGATCTACGATGGATAGGAACTCCAAGACTCCAGATTCGACAGATTTCCATTAGATATCAAGAAGAGGACACATGGCCCAATCCGAGGGGTGACACATGTAAATTTCTAAATAGTATAATAAATCTTTTAAAAGTACAAAACACACTGACATGTGGCATGCATCTTGTGTGCCCACGTCACCCCAGGTGACATCATCAAGCCATGTCACTTCGATTCTTCATGACTTCGGAACTTTGGGACTTCAGAGATCCGAAATTTCTTCCTCCATCATCCATTATTTCCTCTGAACGTCGAATTCCTGAACCGCTTAACTTTTTTAGGTTCAATGTAGTACAATTGTCATCAATCAAGGTGGTGACATGTGGCTCCACCGTCTATTGACACATGTCAGGTCCCAATCGGTACGAAGGACCTGCCAAAAGTAAAAAAATAAGTGACACATGGAAGACTTAGGGTAGGTCCACATCACCCTAGGTGAAGTCATCATGCCACGTCATATACAACGCTTCGGGACTTTGAATATTTCTTCTCATAGGAAATTTTTTAAAACTGTCGAACTACCGATTAAGTCCACTTCACTTCGATGCTCTAGGACTTCGGGAGTTTATTCTCATCATCACTTTTTCAGAACTACCGAACTGCCGATAAGGTTCATGTCACTTCGACGTTCCATGATTTCGGCACTTCGGAAGATCTATTCTCATCTACATATTTTCAAAATTCTTGAACTGCCAACTACAACACAATTGCTTCCCGTATCTCTGGGACTTTGACAATTTCTTCATCGCGCAATCTCCAATGGATTTCCTTGAAAAATGAACCACCGAAACACTTGGGAAATCCAACAACTCTCCTCCTCCCAAATGATCTACGACTGAGAATCACTTCGGAACTTCAGAGGATTTTTGTGCTGAAACACCGCACAACCCTCGGACTGCTGAAACTCCAGATCTAATGATTGTGAGGGATCTGTATTCTTATGAACAAATCCTACGACCCAAATTTAAAATTTGTGGATTAATACCACGGTTGTCGTTATTTATCAAACTGTTATACTTCCCAAGCTTCTGAACATCCAAGGTGTTCCCTCAGTGCCCTCTTGACACTTTGCAATTTTAATTATCTGAATTTTTTTATTCAAAAACCACTTATACGACCTAATTTAGGCTCAGTGTCAAAAACTGGGCTCTGATACTAATTTGTAATGTACCTAGGCTTCCAAGCAAGAAGTTCCACTACAAAAATTTCATGCTCTATTATGATAATCAAACTGCCATACCCAGGAATAGACTTGTTGTTCTATTCCAGAGAGAGCTCTTTTGTGGAACAACATACATATAAACTTAAACAGATAACATGCATTCTACTAATACACAAATTAAATGTGGAAATCACAGTAAAACATACATACATCAACACACCATTCTTATAAATATAAAGACATGTATAGGATAAAAAACATACAAATTAACATATAAATGACACTTATATTTTTATGAGAAGACCACCAACTGCATGCATACCTTCCACAAAACTCCCATCCTTATACCACGCTACTCCAAACTATTAGCAGTGGGTCACTCCTGAGCTAGGACTAAACTCCACCCAAGGTAAAGGGATTCCTAGGCTAGGTTGAGACTACAAAAAGTTGCATAATGCAATAGGAAGGATTCCCTCCCAAGAGCCTACTTACGCCCACCTCTCACAAAATCTCATTCCCCACAATTCTATCCCACCCTAGGAATATACACCTTCATTGTTCCACAACCTATCGACTTCTCCACTTCACTTCCAGGCCTTCAAAAATAGGCCGGATCAAGAATGATCATAGCTCTATAGCTGTTATTGGAATCCCTCTAGGAGAAATCAATTCCCCAACAATCTCTCTCAATTGGAGATAATTTCTCACAGGCCTGAAAACTTACTTCATCAATCCATGGGCTTGACAACCCGCCTCTTCAAACCACAGGCTTGGCAACCTGCTTCTTATGTCCAAATTCTAAGTCAAATGGGTGACCACAGTAGAAAAATCAAGTATGGTCTCTGGTAATGAAAACAAGCCACACCAGTACAAAGAAAACATAGGTAGCAACAATAAAATGGCTAAGGTGCGATCGGGCTTAGGCACTACACAGTCATGCTGGCTTCACAGGAAAAATAATTAGCTTCATGGTTTTGCAGGTTTTAGAGGTTGCAGAGGTAAACAATGGAAGAAATGGATGGCTACATGAATTCTCAGTATCAATGTGTGTGTGAGTGGGGAGCATGGCAAGAATGGTGAGTGAACCCCCATACTGACATATTTCCCCCCATAAAACTTCATGTGCCTAGGTTGACATGTGGCTCTCTTGGGAGCTCATTCCTCTCCACTTGGAGTTCATTCCTTTCCCCAAAGGAAATTTTTTAGGGACCTAACCCCTCACGTAGGTAGAATAATATATTTACATGTAATAAAGGTCAATATTAATAAGGCCTATCAATAAGGAAGAATAAGTCCAATGTAAGAATACCTAATAGAAGCTTCCGCTTCTAGAAGGATATTCCTCTAGATTGTTCTTTTGATAGAAATATTTAGTATAAATAGGAGTCGAGGGTATGAGAAGTTTTTTCTTGGATATTATTGTAATAGATATTTTCTCTACTGGAGGTTTCCCCCTCGAAGAGGCAAGTGAACATTGCTCTCAATAATCGAAGTGCTCTTTTTGATGTTCTTCTGGTATCATTTTGGTTTTATTGTGGTGTTTTTCTGATTATATTGTCGTTCATCTTCCATTTCTAGATATTTGTTTCTGTTATGCATACTTTTTTATATCTGTAATATTACAATTGGTATCAAAGCACTTTCCTTGGCTACAGAAGGGAATATTTGTTTTCTCTTTTTTGCAGAATTTTTCTAGGGAAGAAAAAGAGGGTGGCGCACTTCAGGTTAAGATCTGAAGTTTTATGAGCTGAATTTGGAAAAAAAAATTGGGTATTTGAATTCCTCTCAGAAAAATACCCAATTTCAGAAAACAATCAGCCAAAACGAAGTCCAAGAAGTGAATTTATGATCATTTTAAATCCAACCATTTTTTAGCATTTTTCCGGAAAAAGCCGCAATTTTCTGCAGTAATTTATTTTTAAACCCTTGTTCTATTTTTGGGGTTTTTCATAGCAAGATGTATTTTACAAGGAAATGTGATGGCCCTAGTATTGAAGAATTCATTAAATAAATAAAGTCATCATGGGAAGAGAATTGGCCCCATTGGGTAGTTCTCAGATTACAAGGTGATGCTACCATTTGGTGGAAATTTCTTGATTATAAGAAGATGAGGACACTCTCCAATGGAGGATTTGAAAAAATATTGTTAGAAAATTGGTCTCATGGAAAAAATAAGGATACAGAGAGAACCAAGGGTTTATTTTCATGTGACAAATATATATTATAGGTTCATGGTTGTATTCATAAAGAAAATGTCATTGTTTCTATTAACCCTAGTTGCATGCATAATTTTATCAATGTTCAGTTGGTTAATAGATTGCAAGTTCCAGTAAAGAATATTCAAAGCACACAGGTTGAGGGTGAAAATGTCCAAATTGTTAAATTTTTAAAGATTAACATGGATAAATATGTGTTGCATTCAGATTTTTATGCTATGGATATGGATGAAGTAGATATTGTTTTGGGGTATCCTTGGATAGAATCAGTGGGTACCATTAATATTAATGTGCAAAAAACATTTTTGAAGTTGTGGTACAAGAAAAAGAAAATCACATTGTCGGATGTGTCTCTTAATAAGAAATATGGGCCCACGGAGGCCAGCAAAGAAGTTATTGTCGAGTCCAAAGTTGAATCAAAGGAAGAGTCTATAGAGGGAGATGAAGAAAACCCACAATAAGGACACAATAAAGAATCTAAGGACATCATTGAATAAAAGGCATAATGTTTTACATATTTGAAGAAAACATAAAAAATTCCTACAATTGTTATATATCATCATCCACATCATATAAAGAAACAAAAATCATCAAGGCAAGGGTGTGAGCATCAACACACTTATGCACCAACAAAACCAACCTAGAGTTACATGGAGGCCTACCAACACTACAAGAAGACATCAAGCTAGAGAACCAATCCCATGGAAACATCGACACGATGCAGAGAAAGATCAGGGTGGCAAGGCAATAGTTGGACATCATGTTCATTTTCCATTAGGATGGATGGATGGTCATACTTGGCACCAATTGGCTACATTTCTTATCCGGTCATATTGTATGGTTTCGTCTCATGTTTCGAGGAAGAAACATGTGAAGGGGGATGGTATGTAGTATACCTAGGGAGGTAATATGGGGTACTTAGGGAGGTACCCAATGGGAATGTGGTTATGTATTATTAGTGGAAGTAATTTAATATATGAGAATGTGGTCATTCAATGTAAGGTGGACTAGGTCCACTATATTAATAAAGGCCC
>JZKD02S1758336.1:520343-553947 GCA_000966675.3 Picea glauca | reverse complement strand
TTACCCACACTTTCCCACTCCAAATGGACACCACTCACAACCAATATCTCCAAAATTATGTCAATCAAGCCCATGTCTCCATCAAACATCTCACATCTCAGTTGGATTCCACCAATTCCCACATTGACACCTTGGAAGCCAACCTCACAACCCTTTTGACCTCTCAGTGCTATTGATTCCTCTCAGTATCCAAATTTTCACTCCATCTCCTTTCATCATGAACTCCTTCTTCCCCATGTAGAGGTCAATAAATTTGATGGCTCCGATCCTGCAAGGTGGGTCACTCAAATGGAGCATTATTTTTCTTTTCATGGTATTATTGACGAGTTGGCCAAACTTCGCTATGTTTTCCTCTATCTAGATCCTGAATGATAGAAATGGTGGCAATGGCATAAAAATTCACATCAGGGGTATATTTCCTGGACCAAGTTTGTTGTTGATATCTATGCCCTCTTTGATACTGATACCCACTATCTAGGTCATTTGACCAAGTTGAAAAAATTAGGCACACTAGAAGACTTCATCACTTCTTTTGAGAATTTGGCCTTTCGAACATAGGCCATGTCAGATTCTTTCTTCTGTGAATGCTTTATCAGTGGTCTCAAGGATGAAATCCAATCCCAGGTTCTCATGGCCTACCCTCCCACTTGGTTGGAAGCTACTCAATGTGCTAAAGAGGCCCATAAAGTTGTTTTCTCTCAGAACGAAAAACCCCCTTTTGTTCCTCACCCTCGACTTGCTAATCCTAAACCCCCTGTTACTCTCCTCAATGTCTGTAACACCCTGTTTCCCCCAGTCTATAAAAATAACTATATTGGCCAAGAATTATGGCAAACTCAAAGATGCGAATGTTTGATTTGAAGGACCTTTGTATAAAAGGTCGATGAATGTGAATTATGTTATGAATATGTGTTGCATGAATGCTAGGAGGGGGATGTGCTACAGGAGACCATGATGTCTAATGAGAGGTGGTGGAAGGGACCTAGAATGGTTTTGTTAACTTCCACCAAGCCAGTACCATACTGGTTTTTACTTTCTCAAAGACCAAAGAAATTCTCTGACCTTGGAATAGATTTATCGTCAGATTGGTAGGTGGGGAGGCTCCTCAAGAGTTAATGAGGGGATGAGGGTGAACCACCCATCCGTAAAATCTCTCAGACCTGACCACAGGCAGGGAAATTTGCACCACACGCAATCTTACAGAGAAAAGGAAAGAGAGGAAGTGTGGTAAAGGGTAGAGAAGAGAGCGTGCGTGACAGGGATCACGGAAGAGAACTGGAGAAACTCTGCAAACACATGGAATTCTAAACTTAGGAGAAGGAGAGTAACCTTCATACTGAATTATTTTTCTGTAGCAGGAAGAGAGTAACCTTCATCTTGGATTATTTTTTTGTAGCAGGAAAAGGAGAGTAACCTTCGTCCTTGACTTCCGTTGAGCTGGAAGTAGGAGACTGAATCTGAAAGTATCGTGGTCTAGCTCGGGGGTGGCTAGTGGTAAATCTGATCAGAGTCACTGAGCCTATGATTGGGTGGAAACGAGCACCCCTCTCAACAGTTGCATCACGCCTAGTGGATTTGATAAGTGTTTTATGCCTTGTATTTTGAAATTGAATATCATGAATACATGCTCATGTTTATATGCCCATAATGATTTCTGTGTGGAATGATTTCCTGGTGTTTTAGACTGGAAATAATGGATGCATGTGTATACTTACATGCTATAGTTGGTTTCTTTACAAATGATTAAGTTGGGGGAATGATCTTGCTCCACCGAGAATCGTCTTGTTTCCTTAATCCTCGTAATACTCTGGGAAGGCTCCTCGAGAGCACTCTTCCCCGGAAATTACCCCATAAGCCTTAGAACCGTACCGAACCTTTACCCAGATACTCGACTAAGATCAAGGAGAATTTCCCAAGAACTGTCTGAAGGTTCATTCCGTCTGGGTCTGGAAACATTATGCAAGAAAGAGTAGCTCTCTAAGGTCTCGGAGTTGTGGGAGTTTGAAGCTTTGAGAGGTTGAATTTCGTGATTCAAGCTCAAAAGGGATAACGAGTCCAATTATAAAAAGAGAATACTTTATCGTTTGGTAGATGAACGGTCGGAATCCTTTCATAAATACCCCAAATCTGTCAAGACTGTTGGATCTAGAGAAGGAGCGCAGGCGTTAACACCTCGACCCTTTCAGCCTTTACAAGTAGCGATGGGATCCAGGACCATAGATCCAAGTATCTGACGGATCTCTATTGACCATCGATCTTATCCTTTGCATACGCAGGAGAGTAGCATTTCGCTGACTTGTGACTTGGAGTGGTCAAGGGTAGGACTGCACTAACTCACGATTCGCGAGATTGCGACATGATCGTGGTCATTGGATCCAAGCCATGGGAGAACCATTGGATCAGAACCTCCACGTGGTATCACGTATCGGGGGTTCAAAGGTTGAAATAATTTCTTTTCGACTGCAGAAGTCACGAAGTGCTGAGCATCGAGGGCTCGTGCAAACATGTGGCACATCAGTTAGGTGGGGACCACATGGTTGATAGGGGGCATAACAAAAAGCACCCAGAGAAAGGTGAGAGTGGGTGACAAGTGATGGACACATGTCTTCTGGGAAAGAGTCAACCCAATTTTGACTTATCATGGTTCGGGGTTTTACAGGATGAAGAAGTTGCACCTTGATTGCTAAGGTCGCGAAACGTCGAGAGTCGAGGTCTCGTATGACAGGTGGCAGAGACACAACTCGTAATCATAGTACAATAGATGAGACAAGTGGCATGTATGCGTCGCTTGGCAGAATCCACATAACGTTGACCTCTCGTGTCTCGGGGATTCAAAAAGGAGATGCACGAGGGCTCAACACTCCAACTAGTGAAGTCGCAAGTTGCAAGTAGTGCTAGTTTTTATCCTAGGCTACGGTTATATGTAGCAGGCACTAGTGAGGAGGGAGTCATACCCGTATCGCATCTCAGGTATCAGTGATTGGAGAAAGAGGAGTCAAGAGCCTTGACTCTCCAACTCACGAGTTGCGAAAGGCGCTTTCACTAAGGCCAGGTTGTGGTCGCTTGGAGGAGGATAAGGGAAGGGATGGTCTGTGCTAGGCCCCATAGAAATTCAAGGATTTTGTCCGTCGAATAAAAGATGAAAAATTCCTTAGTTTTTGTAGTGGGTGTGTGAAAAATTGGTATCAGAGCATGGTTACAACACTTGGCCTGCTTGGGCTCATGAACGATTTGTGCATAAAATCCATTTGAAGTACTCTTAAAAGGAGTAACTCTCTATCCTAACCCCTTTATCAAAAGTTGAAGTTAAGAATGAAATTTTGTATTGTGTGTATGCATTTGAAAAATATGAATTATGCATTGATGGTGAATGAATATAATGTTGACTAACAACAAGTTTTTTTCCTGCACAACAAGCGGACGATCAACCGTGGGAAACTACAGACGCATAGAATGGTGACGTACCATGAAGTGGGGGATGGCTCCCACAGTAGAGACGAAGAGTCTGACGAAAGGAGAGTGGTAGAGACCCCTCCAGATCTAGCTGAGACTGTGAGAAGCCTCATGGTCGAACTATAGAGTTTCAAGGCCGACAACGAGAGGTTGATAAAAGAGCGAGAGTAGAAAATGGAAATTAATGTAGTCTTGATGCAGAGTTTATCTGACATACAAAGACAATTACAACATGGACCAGACACCAGTCACGCAGACCAACGATAGACAAAGAAAAGTTGAAGTCCACCTAAGATGTGAAAACGTGGTCTTTTAAGTGGCCACGTTGGGAAGAGCACCTTGAGAAAGGTCCACCCCAGAGATAAAGGACAAGCATCGGACGATTCCTCTGGAAAGGAAAATGGCAACTCGGAGGGATCTTCTAGTAGTAGAACTAGTTCTTATTCCCGAAGAAAACGGAAGAAGCGAAAGCATTCCAAAAGTCATAATCTCGAAGAATTCAAGAAGGCCAAACCACCCTCTTTCGACAGTGAAATAAATAAGGGGGAGGAAGCGGAGGCCTAGCTGCTTGGACTAAAGAAGTATTTCAGAGTCCATGACTTCTCAAAAAACTTGAAGGCCCGAGTAGCCACTTTCAACTTGAACGGAAAGGCTTCCATTTGGTGGGAAGACCTTAAGAATGTAAAAGGGATTCACGAAGAGGACCTATCTTGGGAACGGTTTGAGAAATATTTCAGGAAGAAGTATTTGTCGAAAAAATATTTCGACGAAAAGAACAAAGAATTCTATGAACTCAAGCTGGGGAAAATCACCATAGGGGAATATGTCAGCAGATTCCTCGAGTTGTTGAGGTACGTACCCTATATAAAATAAGAAAAGGAAAAGGTGCAATGATTCATCAATGGACTACCTAATGACTATCAGAACATGATCGAGTTTGACGAGCGAAAGAACCTAGAAGACACTATTTGAAAGGTAAGATATTGTTATGAACAGCTTGGGCATCAGACAGAACCTCGCGAAGGCTGGAAACAGAAGAATAGTTCAGGATTCTAGAAAAAGGGGTTTAAATCTCCAAGATTTAAAAACTATAAAAAGGAAGGATGAGCTTCACAACCCAAAGTGTATATCAACAGAATTTCCCCTCCCAGAGTGGAAATAAACCTTTTGGATCTACCCCAGGAAAGATTGATAACCCAAAGAGAGAACCCTTGAAATGTTGGGGTTGTGGAGAAGAACATCTACTAAGGGACTGCCCACACCGACAACAGAACAGTCGGAGAATTTACAATGTTCAAGAAGCTACCACCGTCAATGACATGGCTAGGAGTGTGCCGCAAATTTATGCAGCCTTGGATAATAAACAAGCTGACCACTAAGCTTCAGTGGTGGAGATGGAAGGTATGATCACCAACCATCTAGTGTCTATTCTAATTGCCCCTGGTTCAAATTTGAGTTATATAGCTCCTAAGGTTGTTGATAAGTGTAAATTACAGCCACATAAACATGCCAAGCCATGGTTGGTACAGTTAGCCACTGGCACAAAAAGAAAGGTAGCGGAGGTCATACCAGCTTGCCAATTCACTATGGGTGAATTCCCCACCCAAGCAACCCTTAAATTACTACCCCTAGGATCATATGACCTATTGATTGGTATGGATTGGCTAGCCAAATATAAAGCCAGAGTGGACTGTTACCATAAAACCCTAGAATGTGTAAGTGAAGAAGGAAGAAGGATAACCCTTCGAGGGATCCAAAAACCTGTCTCGATAAGATGAATATCAACCCTTCAAATGAGAAAGTATTGTAGAAATGGATGTCCACTATATGCGATACAGGTGTTGGAAGCAGTTAAAGATGAAAAACCAAGCCTCGAAGACCACCCCACACTAAAAGAATATAGAGATGTGTTTCTAGAAGAGGTACCAGGTTTACCTCCGAGAAGGGACATTGACTTCTTGATAGAACTTGCACCAGAAGTAGTGCCCCTATCTAGGACACCCTATAGGATGAGCACACCCGAGCTAGTTGAGCTTAAATTACAACTAAAAGAAATGATGGACAAAGGCTATATCTAGCCCAGTGTTTCCCCATGGGGAGCACCAGTTTTTTTTATGAAGAAGAAAGATGGTACCCTCTGACTGTGCATAGATTATAGACAACTCAATAAGGTAACCATAAAGAACAATTACCCCTTACCCCAGATTGATGACTTGTTCGATCAATTGGGAGGTGCTTCCATCTTCTCAAAGATTGACTTGAGATCTAGATACCATCAAGTTCAAATCAAGGGTGAAGACATCCACAAAACTGCCTTCAAGACGAGATATGGTCACTATGAGTTCATGGTAGTACCATTTGGATTAACCAATGCCCCTGCCACTTTTATGTGCTTGATGAACAATGTGCTCAACAAATTCCTAGAAAAATTTGTACTAGTTTTTATTGACGATATATTAATTTACTCCAAGAATAGAGAGGAACATGAGGAACATCTTAGACTTGTGCTTCAAGTGCTAAGAGAACATTAGCTCTATGTCAAATTTAGCAAGTGCGAGTTTTTCCAAAAGCAAATACATTACTTGGGATATGTCATATCTGAAGAAGGAGTAGCAGTAGACCCTGACAAGATCATGTCTATCATGGAATGGCCTACCCCAAAGGATGTTTCAGATATCAGATCCTTTATCGGCTTATCAGGATACTATAGGAGATTTATAAAAGGATTCTCAAAGATTGGTTGTCCAATCACTACCCTCCAGAAGAAGGGAGCTAAATTCACGTGGACACAAGAATGTAAAGAAATATTTCAATCCCTGAAACACCTTCTGACCCATGCACCCATGTTGAAGATCGTTGATCCCGAAAATGACTTCCTCGTGTGCACAGATACTTGTAAGGAAGGGCTCGAGGGATTCCTTATGAAAGAAGGAAGTGTAGTCTACTATGAATCCTAAAAATTGAATGAGCATGAAACCAACTATGTGACCCATGATCTAGAACTGGCCGCCATAGTGCATGCCTTAAAAATGAGGAGGCATTACCTCCTGGGAAGGAAATTTATACTTATGACAGACCACTATGGATTGCAATATCTATTTGACCAACCAAAACTCAATGCTAGACAAGCTAGGTGGATGGCCCTTCTTAGTGAGTTTTATTTCAAAATCAAACATATCAAGGGAAAGGAAAACAAGGTGGATGATGCCCTTAGCAGAAGTATGAAAACAATTCACCTGACAACGGTGAGCACCTGCGAGATGAATGTCAAGGAAAGAGTCAGGAATGCACAAGAAACAGACACATTCTTCCAGACTGTGACCTCGTACCTGGAGAAAGAACCCATAGGGATAAAGTATGAAGGCTACCAGATGATAGATGGAGGTATGCTAACTTACAAAAACAGATTGTATATTTTATATTGTGATGACTTGAAGAGGTTCATAATGGATGAACTACATAAAAGACCATATACTGGTCATCCAGGATACCAGAATATGATCACGGCCACCAGGAAACAATTCTATTGGCCTGGATTGAAGAAATACATAGCTAAATACTTAGCCAAATGCATAGATTGCCAACAGGTTAAAGCAAAACACCGACACCCAGCAGGATTATTACAACCTCTACCAATCCCAGAATGGAAATGGGAAACCATCTCCATGGATTTCATCACCAGATAACCAACCTCGACCAAATAGAATGACGCCATCATGGTAGTGGTGGATAAATTGATCAAGTCCACTCATTTTATCCCCGTCAAGTCGACTTGCAACGCAATAGACATCGCCAACGTATTCATGAAGAAGATATTCAGACTACATGGTATGCCTAAAGAGATAGTGTCTGACAGAGACATGAAATTTACCTCCAACTTTTGGAAATCCTTGATGGTTGGTCTGGAGACCAAATTACTGTTTAGCACAACCTATCATCCTCAAACCAATGGACAGACGGAAAGAGTGAACCAAATATTAGAAGACATGCTAAGGATGCATGTAATTCATCAACCTAAAAAGTGGGAATATTACCTGCCATTGGTGGAATTCGCCTACGACAATGGCTACCAAGAATCCCTGAAGATGAGCCCCTTCAAAGTCCTCTATGGTAGACTGTGCGACACTCCAGTCAGTTGGAGTAATCCCATGAACATAATTACTATTGGACCCAACATGTTGAAAGAAATGGAACAACAAGTGACTCAGATAAAACAAAATCTAAAGTTCGCTCAGAACAGACAGAAAAGTTACGCCGACCGAAAGAGAACTCCAAGAGAATTCAAGATGGGAGACCACATATATCTCAGAGTTAGGCCCAGGAAGAGTTCCCTGAGGATGAGATCTTGTGCCAAGTTGGCACCTCAGTATTGTGGACCCTTTGAAGTTCTAGATAGAGTGGGACCTGTAGCTTATAGGCTATCACTTCCTCCCACAGTAAAAGCACATAATGTTTTCCATGTTTCATTATTGAAGAAATATGTACACGATTCTAATCATATAATTGACTGGTCAGTGATCCAGGTGGAACCGAAGGGATAATTCTTTCCAGAACCTCAATTCATACTGGACACAAAGGAAACCCCACTCAAAAACTGAACCATTGCATAGGTCAAGGTGCAGTGGAAACATTTTGGCCTAGATTAGGCTACGTGGGAAATGGAAGATGCCATGAAACATACATATTCAATTTTGTTTACTTCTGTACATACACGTCATATTGATAGATAGAACATCAAGGACAATTTTCCTTTAAGGGGGAGGGAATTGTAACACCCTATTTCCCCCAGTATGTAAAAATAACTATATTGGCCAAGAACTATGGCAAACTCAAAGATGTGAATGTTTGATTTGACGGACCTTTGTATAAAAGGTCGATGAATATGAATTATGTTATGAATATGTATGCATGACTGTTGGGAGGGGAATGTTCTACAAGATACCATGATGGCTAATGAGAGGTGGTGGAAGGGACCTAGAATGGTTTCATTAACTTCAACTGAGCCAGTACCATACTGGTTTTTACTTGCTCAAAGACCAAAGAAACTCTCTGATCCTGGAATGGATTTCCCATCAGAATGGTAGGTGGGGAGGCTCCTCAAGAGTTAATGATGGAATGGGGGTGAACCACCCATCCATAAAATCTCTCAGACCTGACCATGGATAGGGAAATTCATGCCACACGCAATCTTGCAGAGAAAAGGCAAGAGGAAGTGTGGTAAAGGGTAGAGGAGAGAGCACGCGCGATAGGGATTGCAGAAGAGAACTGGATAAACTTTGGAAACACATGGAATTCTAAACATTGGAGAAGGAGAGTAACCTTTCTCCTAGATTAATTTTCTGTAGCAGGAGAAGGAGAGTAACCTTCATCCTTGACTTGCGTTGAGCTAGAAGTAGGAGACTGAATCTCAAAGCACTATGGTCTAGCTCATGGGCGGCTAGTGGTAAATCCATTTGGAGTCACTGAGCCTACGGTTGGGTGGAAACGAGCACCCCTCTCAACAGTTGCATCATGCATGGTGGATTTGATAAGTTTTTTGTGCCTTGTATTTTGAAATTGAATATCATGAATACATGCTCATGTTTATATGCCCATAATGATTTCTGTGTGGAATGATTGCCTGGTGTTTTAGACTGGAAATAATGGATGGATGTGTATACTTACATGCCATAGTTGGTTTCTGTACAAATGATTACGTCGAGGGCATGAGCTCGCTCCCCTGAGAATCGTCTTGTTTGCTTAATCCTCATAATACTCTGGGAAGGCTCCTCAAGAGAACTCTTCCCCATGAATTACCCCATAAAACTTAGAACCATACCAAACCTTTGCCTATATACTCAACTAAGATTAGGCACAATTTCCCAAGAACCATCTGAAGTTTCATATGATCTGGGTCTAGAAACCTTATGCAAGAAAGAGTATCTCTCTAAGGTCTCGGAGTCGTGGCATTTTGAAGCTTCGAGAGGTTGAATTTCATGATTTAAGCTCAGAAGGGATAGCAAGTCCAATTATAGAAAGAGAATACCCTATCATTTGGTAGACGAATGGTAGGAATCCTTTTGGAAATACCCTAGATCTATCAAGACCAATGGATCTAGAGAAGAAGCACAGGCATTAACACCTCGACCCTTTCAGCCTTTGCAAGTAGCGATGGGATCCAGGACCATAGATCCAAGGATCTGACGGAGCTCTATTGACCGTCGATATTAGCCTTTTCATAGGTAGGAGAGTATCATTTCATTGACTCACAACTTGGAGTGGTCAAGGGTAGGACTACACGAACTCACAATTTGTGAGATCGCGACATGATCATGGTCATTGGATCCAAGCCACGGGATAACCGTTGGATTAGAACATCTGCGTGGTATCGTGTATCAGGGGTTCAAAGGTTGAAATAATTTATTTTCAACTGCAGAAGTCATGAAGTGTCGAGCATCGAGGGCTCATGAAAACATGTGGCACATTTGTTAGGTGGGGACCATGTGGTTGACAGGTGGCGTAACAACAAGAACCTAGAGAAAGGTGAGACCGAGTGATAGGTGATGGACACATGTCACCTGGGAAAGAGTCAACCCATTGTTGACTTATTGTTTCGAGGTTTCGCAGGATGAAGAAGTTGCACCTTGATCGCTAAGGTCACGAAATGTCGGTAGTCGAGGTCTCGTGCAACGGGTAGGAGTGACACAACTCGTAAGCAAAGTACAGTGGAGGAGACAAGTGGCGTGTAAGCATCGCTTGGCAGAGTCCATATAATGTTGACCTCTCGCATCTCAGGGATTCGCAAAGGAGGAGCACGAGGGCTCAACACTCCAACTAGCGAAGTCACGAGTTGCGAGTAGTGCTAGTGTTTAGCCTAGCCTACGGTTATATGTATCAAGCACTAGTGAGGAGGGAGCCATACCCGTATCACATCTCGGTTATTGGCGATTGGAAAAAGAGGAGTTGAGAGCAATGACTCTCCAACTCGCGAGTTGTGAAAGGTGCTTGCACTAAGGCCAGGTTGTGGTCACTTGGAGGAGGATAAGGGAAGGGATGGTCTACACTAGGTCCCATAGAAATTCAGGGATTCTGTCCCTCGAAGAAAAGACGAAAAAATTCTTAGTTGTCATAGTGGGTGTGTGACAATGTCTAGAAACTAACTAGGGATGAAATGTTTGAACGCCAACTGAAGGGTATTTGCTATAATTGTGATGAAAAATATTTTCCGGGCCACATGTGTAAGGAACAAAAACTATTTATGGCCATCTCAGAAGATGTTTCTAAAGAGCATGTGACAATTCCCCTTGCTGAAGAACCATCCCTTCCCGATGCCACCCAAGAGCCTACTGACCCGCCTAAATTTGACCCACTTATTTCCTTGCATGCCCTCACTGGCTTCTTGCCCCCCCAAATGCTCAATCTCATTGGCTACATTAAGAATAGGAAGTTCATCATCCTTGTTGACAGTGGTAGCACCCACAATTTTATTTATTGTCTCATTGCCCAGGAAAGCAATTGCTATATTCATGATGTCAATAATTTTCAAATCATGATAGTCAATGGTGGGTCCATGCAATGTGGTGGGTGGTTTGAAAATGTTCATCTTCAAATTGGACATTACCAATTGAAATCTCATATGTTTTCCATTGACATGGAAGGTTGTGACATTGTGCTAGGTGTTGAATGGTTACGCACTTTGGGTCCCATTATTATGAATTTTAAGGAATTAACCATGCAATTATAACAGGAAGGACAAAAGTATCAATTCCAAGGTCTCATAGTTGGTTCCCCTGATATCATTAGTTCCCATTGTATGGAAAATCTCCTCAAGAAAGGCCACTCCGGTATCATTTCTCAACTCCGTTCGATTCAAGCCATTGAGACTCTCTCTGTGCATCCTGAACTCCAAGCTATCCTTTCCAAACATCAAGATTTTTTTTCCACCCCTCAGGGCCTTCCTCTTCATGGTTTTCATGATCATTCCATTCCCCTTGTTCCTGGAAGTCTTACTCCCAATGTTCTCCCTTATCGCCACCCCTTTTTCCAAAAGAATTAAATTGAGAATATAGTGTAGGAATTTCTCCAAGTGGGTGTTATCCGCTCCAATACCCTCCCTTATTCTTCCCCTGTGGTCATGGTACTTAAGAAATAAGGTACTTGGTGCATGTGTCTCGACTTTTGTGCCCTCAATAAGCTCACCATCAAGGACAAGTTCCCTATTCCTTTCATTGATGATCTCTTGGATGAGTTGAGTGGTGCTTAGTACTTCACTAAACTTGATCTGTGTTCTGGCTACCACAAGGTACGTATGCAAGAAGATGACTGTTATGAGGAAAATCTCTCTATGGATAGGGTAAACCATAATAGACGAAAATGAATGCAGAAATAAAATCTCTTCTCAAGTATGCTATGAAAATAAATATGATAGGAAGACAAGATAAAAGGCCCACCTCATCCAGATGTTCGATGAAGTCCACCGTTAAGCACTTAACCCAAAACAATATACCTGCAAATAGTCCTCAACAACCAAGAAAAGAAAGAATACGGTGATATTATATAATGTTAGCACATTCAATAGCATAATCCATTAATAAACATAACAAATATGCCTATGGAATAATAATTCAAATATTTGCAAGATATCAATTGAACGAGAAAAGAGTATTTCTATTAATATATGATCAACAGAAGTGAAAATTTTACAGACTTCCATGTCGACATAGTTTAGAACTGGGAAACTAAGTTTCTTCCAGCTGGGCCTCCACCACTTCAATACTCCACCAAATACAAGCTCATAATAGAGAAGAAATGAGGTTCTCAATCAATAAGGCAAGAGCTTGGGGGATGAACACTGTGTTCAGACTTAAAGGACAAATGGATGCAGACTCAATATGAAGTAAATAATTTCTCCAAAGTAACTTTACTCTCAAAGTTAAATTCTTTCTCCTCTTTTTCCATAGCTCAGAATTGACCAATTTATAGCCTTCAAAATGGAACTAAAGGGCCAAGTAAGAAAGTTTCTAGTATATGGAACGTCAAGGATCATAGATCTCCTGTCGTGACATGAAAACCCAACATTAATTTTCATATTCTGTAACAAATCCTGATGTACACAGGATGTAGTGGAGCATCCTGCATATACGCATGTTGTATAGTAGGCAAGATGCGTACATGTGGAAAAATATTTATTTTTATCTCTGGATTTTACAAACAGGGATGATATGTATGGATGGGGAAATGGAAAAGGGCCTTCTGTGCAAGATTGCATAGGGTGAGGCAAATCTTTCTATAACACTGACATACCCAAGACTACCTTTCAAACTCACGAGGGTCACTATGAGTTTTTGTCCATGCCCTTTGGCCTGTGTAATGCCCCCTCCACCTTCCAAAGCCTCATGAATCATGTCTTTCATCATTTTCTCCATCATTTTGTCTTAGTTTTCTTTGATGATATTCTCATCTATAGTAAAACTTGGCAATCTTATCTTTCCCATGTGGATCAAATTCTCCATCTAATCTCGCAACACCAACTTTTCCTCAAACAATCTAAATGTGATTTTGGAGCATCAGAAGTCGAGTACTTGGGTCACATTGTTGGCAAGGCTGGTGTCAGGTGGATCCTAAAAATATTTAAGCTATGCAAGATTGGCCTCACCCAAAGACTCTTAAAATCTTGCATGTATTTCTTGGTTTAACAGGCTATTATCTCAAGTTTGTTAAGAATTATGGAAAGATTGTGGCACCTCTCACTGCTCTCCTTAAAAATAATTCTTTCACTTGGACTCCAATAGTTGCTTAGGATTTTCAAACCTTGAATATGGCTATGTGAACCACTCTAGTCCTTGCTCTTCCTAATTTCACAAAGACCTTTTTCCTAGAATGTGATGCTTTTGGGAAAGGAATTGGCATCTTCCTTATGTAAGAGGGCTGGCCTTTGGCCTTTACCAACAAACAACTGTTAGAGTGAAATTTGGTAAAATCAATCTATGAAAAGTAAATGTTGGCTATTCTGCATGTCATGGATCTTTGGAACCCTTATCTATTGAGGAAATTCTTACAAATTAAGACAGATCATCAAAGTCTCAATTATTTTATGGAACAATGCCTTTCCTCCCTAGAGAAACAAAAATGGGTGAATAATATCTTTGGATATGATTATGAGATCATTTACAAGAAAGGAAACAAAAATGTGGTTGCTGATGCACTTTCCAGAAAATATGAAGATGAAGGGTACCTTTTTTCTCTCTCCTTCATTGTATTATATTGGCTCCAAGTTGTTTGCCAGGAATGGCTACAAGATTCCAAAAGTTCGCATCTGATACAACAATTGCAGTCCAATTCTCCAGTCTCCTCAGGGTACTCTTGGCTCAATGATGAGATTCGATACAAAGTCCGTTTGTATTTAAGTACCTAGTCAAAATTTAAATCCACGGTAATTTCTAAGCTTCATGCTACACCCATAGGTGGGCACTCAGGGTTTTCCAAAACCTATGACCGAGTCAAACGTTCTTTTTTCTGGGATGGTATGAAACAAGATGTTCGTAAATTTGTGGTTGAATTTGATGTGTGTGAATGCAATAAGGGAGAAACTATCAAATCTCTAGGAACACTACAACCACTTATGATTTCACCTGTTAATTGGCAGGATATCTCTATGGATTTTATTGTAGGCTTACCTAAATCAGGAAATAAATCAGTCATCATGGTGGTAGTTGATCGTCTTTCCAAGTATGATCATTTATGTGCTCTTCAACAACCATTTACAACCTGCACTGTGGCTCAAATTTTCATGGATCAAGTCTTCAAGCTTCATGGCATGCACATTTTATTGTTTCTAATCGCGACCCAACTTTCACCATCAATTTTTGGCAAGAAATGTTCAAGCTCCAAGGAACCCAATTGCATCTCAGCACATCTTATCATCCCTAGACTGATGGTCAAAATGAAGTGCTCAACACGTGTTTGGAAACATATTTGAGGTGTTTTGCATCAAAAAGGAAAAATCAATGGGCTCAATGGTTACCAGAAGCTGAATGGTGGTACAACACTTCTTACCATACAACTACCTGCATGACTCCTTTTCAAATGGTATATGGACAAAATCCACCTTAAGTTCTCTCATATTTTCCAGGTGTCTCAAAGGTCTAGGAAGTTGACCAAACTCTGACAATTTGAGAGGATATTCTCCATACCCTCAAAGAGAATTTGGTCATGGCCCAGAATCGCATGAAGCAACAAGAAGATCAAGGTCACTCTGAACATCAATTTGCAGAAGGGGATCAGGTATTTCTTCGACTTCAACCTTACAAACAAACTTCCCTCAAGGCTAACCATTGTTAGAAACTGGTGCCCAAATTTTATGGTCCTTATACAGTTATCAAGCATGTGGGATAGGTGGCCTATTAGTTAGCTTTGTCAAGTCATTCTAAGCTCCATCCTCTTTTTCATGTTTCCTACTTAAAGAAGGTGATTGGCACTAAGTGAAAAACTCAAACTGACCTTCCCGAGTTGGACAAAGAAAGCTCCATTTGGCTACATCCACAAATAGTTTTGGACCAGCGTGAGCATCGTCTGTGTCAACGAACCATCAAGGAAGTGTTAGTCCATTGGAAAGATACAACTCTAGTAGATGCCACTTGGGAACCAGCTACTATTCTACAACAATTTCCTCATCTCAATCCTTTAGGACAAGGTTGTTCTTAAGGGGGAGGACATGTTAGGGACCTAACCCCTCACATAGGTAGAATAATATATTTCCATGTAATAAAGGTCAATATTAATAAGGCCTAACAATAAGGAAGAATAAGTCCAATGTAAGAAGATGTAATAGAAGCTTTCACTTCTAGAAGGATCTTCCCCTAGATTGTTCTTTTGATAGACATATTTAGTATAAATAGGAGTCGTGGGTATGAGAAGTTTGTTCTTGGATATTATTGTAATAGAGATCTACTCTGTTGGAGGTTTCCCCCTCAAAGAGGAAAGTGAACATTTCTCTTAGTAATCAAAGTGATCTTTCTGATGTTCTTCTGGTATCATTTTGGTTTTATTGTGGTGTTGTTCTGATTATATTGTCATTCATCTTCCATTTCTAGCTATTTATTTCTATTCTGCATACTTTTTTATATCTGGAATATTACAAACTTAGGATAACATAGGTTATTTCCCAAACCTTAGTATTTTAGAAAAATACATTATAATATTCCCTTGGGGTTAAGCTGTCAATATTATCCCTTTTTCCCAGCCTTTCAGCCCCATCCCTTTCCCTCCCCAGTGGAGCTTAGTCCCCCATAACTCTTTCTTCATGGTCGATCTACACACAATGATGTAACTATATTAATGATGTGAGTATTTTCATATACAAAATTAGGCTCCCTGGCCTTCAACATCTAGGCTCTCCAACCTAATAAACAAATAATCCTCCCATATTATAAACACTTGGCTCACCAGCCTATAAACATCATTATAATTCAGCAGGGGCTCGACCTTGGGGTATTGCAATAATTAATAACAATGTTTATCATTATATCAAAGTAAGAGCATGATCAGATGGTAAAGAACGAAGAAACGCGGTTGATTTTTTGATCAAAATTAAATCATGATCAAACGAATTGGATATATTTCCGCGAGTCCATTGAGAAACTGAAAAAAATGGCTAAGTATCATATTCTATTGATATCACTTAAAAAATTCTAAGTATGATTCGTTATGGAGGAAACGATAGTTGGCTGTGGATTTTGATGACATCTGAGAATAGATATGAGTCCATGAGTCCAAGATTCTGCTAACCCGAGAAAAATCACTTAAAGTTTTTTCTAAGTATATGCTCATATTGGAGGCTATGGAAGTTGGGCATGCGCTTTGATGACACATGAGAATACATGCGAGTCTGCATGTCCGAGATTCCATGCACTCGATAAAAATTACTTAATTTTTTTTTCTAAGTATAGGTTCATCTTGGAGGCTACAAAAATTGGGTGTGCATTTGATGACACCTGAGAATAAATGTGAATCTGCAAGTCTGAATCTATGCAAACCCATCACATAAAATAATTCTAAGTAAAATTCCATGTTTAAAATGAATGAGAACCATTCACTCAATGATTGATTAAATCATAACCGTCAATCTCCAATGTATGTAAAGGTTCAAAGTATTTCAGAGTTGTGAGGAAGTGAATATATAACCATCCATTGAGGAAAAAGATCCACGACAGAGGAGATATCACGCACCACAATTTGAATGAAAGTTAATTATAAGGAGGCATTAACCGACGATAAGCGATCATCATGACTTTATGACCACTTCGGTAGGTATAAATCCGGGGGAGTTGAACAACCTAAGATTTGTAATATCTCAAATTCTTGGAGTGTTGAAGCCCTGGAATCCAATTAACTGTTATATAGAAGGAAGAATTTCAGAAGCAATGCGAGCCATTAGATCAAGCAACCATGATCCAAGAGGTAGACATGTGGAAGAAGATGGAATGTTTCCCAATCAATTGGTGACAAGTGTCAAGGCTCATTTGGAACATAAGGTCTTTGAAAGTCACAAATCAAGGTGACATGTGGCACACAGTTCATGGGTCCATGTCAACCTATGTGATGTCAACATACCATGTCACTACGGGATTATGGCCTTTGGGGATGCTCATTTCTCCTACCAACAAAAATTCTTGAAGTGTCTAATGTTGAAGTCATGAAATAACATTGGTCATTGATCTACAATCCTCCAAAATATTTCTCGACTGACTGATTGATTACAGTGGAAGGATAGCATAAGTATTACTATCAACCAGTAGCAACTAGTTGCCTACACTTTACGACCACTTCGGTAGGTCAAACTTTGAGAGTAATAGAGTTTGAAACAACCAGAAATCTCAAAGGATGAAGTACCGAAGGACTTGGTTCCAAAACCGGTTGTGTGACAAGGTAAAGAAGTTGATAAGGAGCGCAAAAGGGCCTAGAAGTAAATAATCTCGCATACATTTGAATAAAGGTCCTATGTAGAGTAAGAAGGACCGAAAGAGAAAAGTGCTAAAAGGAACTGTGATTAGAATGGATAAGCATATGGTTTCAAGCCTACAAAATGTGGATTGAAGGAAGTGCCTGTGCAGAATTTGAATATGTACCAATTTAAAGGGCCTGTAGAGTAATTCAAAAATATTAACACTAAACCATTCCATTGCTTCTACAAGATTGTTTTCACGTGAAAGTATAAAACAACTTAGATAGAAATTGAAGTATTTTAAGTTAAATAAAATTTTTAAATGACAACATTATTGTAAAATTTAAATGAAGAGGTGCAATGGTTCATTGTCAAAAGACACAATAGTTCAATCTTATACCTATGGAAATACTATATAAACTAGAAATTGTGGTGAAAATAAAGTGTCTTTGTGGTCTACATATGAAGATCAAAAGCAAGTGCAGAGTCCAATGAATAAATACTAAGATACTTATGAAGTGAAGGTGGAAGGGAGGATCAAGGAAGGATTAGTATCCTTTGCCAAATAAATTTTAAAGATAGGGAGTTGGTGCTTCCTAGGGTTGGTTCCCTAAATTAAGGGAGTTGGTGCTTCCTATGGTTGGAGCCCTAAAACAATAAAGGGAGTTGGTGCATCCTAGGGTTGGTGCCCTAAAACAAGCATATTGTTGTCTCCTAGTGTTGGTGCTCTAAATCAATCTTCAAACTTGTAATTTGTAATTTAAGTTTATACTTATTGAAGTTTCTTGCTGATCAATAAAGTTAATAACTAATTATTTAAAAACTGATAAAAATTTATGGATATTGATTCACCCCCCCTCTTAGTATTAAAATACATTCCAACACAAGCCTCCTTTAAGGCTCCATTTGTGTACAAATCAAAGTGGGCATGTGGAAACAACCACATGCTATATATTTCCGTGAAGGACATGCTTAAAATATATTACATAAGGGGACCACCTTGGACTTATATACAGTTATTTCAAGGCTCCTTCAAGGCTCTTCAAGGCTTCTTCAAGTTGACACACCATCATCATTTTTAGGATATTCCATGCTTTTCTTTAGGGCTTCTTCTAAGGTTGACATCAATGACAACCAATTTTCCAATAGTACCAACTACTTCTCATGGAAATCCCATATGGAGTATGTACTAAGAAGTAAAATGTTGTACCAAATTATCTTGGGAAAAGAAAAATAACCCATTGATAATGAAAATGATGCTAGATGGGATAATAGCAATGGTGAAGCATGCATACTAATCAGATATCGATGTCTCATGATTTAATGTGTCACCTTCAAGGAATTGAGGACCTAGATAAATCTTGGGAAAATATTGAAGTTGTGTTTGGTAAACACAATATTGTTCGAGCCCACTAGTTGGAAAATCATTTAATGACTTTAAGTCCAAATAATTTTCCTTGCATTGAATATTAATTATATAAGTTCAAAACACTTAGAATTTTTTGTATAAGCTGTCAACTGGATCTGAAGGAAGATCGATGCATATATGATATTCTTACTAATCTTGTTAATTCATATTCTATTTTTGTATCTAACTTTTGTGCCACCAGAGAAGCTCTAGGGAGTGCTTATAAAGAACCCACTCTTGATTCCTTTTGTGATGCTCTATTTCGAGAGAAATATAATATTATGCAAGTGTGTCCCAACAATTCCTGGATTCTTGGATTTCTCTATGTGAACAACAATTTTACAAGTTACCGCACTGCACAGGGAATCCAAATGCAACAAACTGTTCCATATACACCACAACAAAATGGTGTTACTGAGAGAAAGAATCACACATTAAAAGAAATGGATAATTGTATGATCCAATCTAAGGGATTAAGTCTTCATTATTGGGCATAAGCCATTAATTGTTAAAATTAGATAGTAAATCAAACTCCTACAAGGCTCTAAAAAATATAACACCGAAAGAAGGATGGAATAAATTTAATCCAAATGTAATCCACTTATGTGTATTTGGTAGTGTATAATGGTGATGAGCCCCATTATCGTCTATTCCAAAGGCTCATATTAAGCACATTTTCCACCATAACTTGATTTAATACTTGTTTTTTCAACCATATTTAATAGTAATTCATGTGTATTTTGTATGTTTCTTAATGAATGTCTGTTGAGATAGATTTTTTTGTATAATGTTCATTTTTTCTCTAATTTTTATGCCAAAATATGTGTATAGTACCAAGTAGATCAAACTCCATGAGTCAAGGGCGCCAACCTCTTAAAAATAGGGGATTTTTTCTCCCTCAAAAAGTTGTCAGCCAAGAATCAAGGGACATAGTCCCCACTACCTCAAGATCTCTCCTTGTACATTAATAACCACTTATTATTAGTAGTAGTTGGAGATAGATATGTAATGGGCTAAGATCTGCCATTTACTCACTTCTCTCCTCAATTCAAGAAGGGAGGTCGAACTCTCTAGATATATATAAACCTCTAGCCTAGAAGAGAAGGGGGACATATTTTTTATAATATTGTATTGAGCCTTTCCTATGAATACTTTTGTTGGAGACTTAGAGCCTTTTCTCTTGATATACTACTGATGTTGATGAAATAAAATATGGTTTGTTTTCAAGTTATTAGATTTTTTTTTAGGGCTCCTTGTGCCTCTTGTGTAGGGCCCTACTACAATTTATTTAGTTCTTTGCATGTTAGATAGTGATTAGTTAGCATTTAATTTATTTTTTAAGATTAATATAGTTTTGCATGATTAATTCTTCTTTTTGTCAAGTTATCATTAACCGGTTAGTTACATCAAGTATCTTGTAGAAAGATTCAACATCTTCTTGGAACACTCTTGGGTGACTTTCCATATCCAAGAACCTTAGATCTATTTCATTTTATTATAGCCTAACTGTAAATCCTAACCTTGTACAATATCTACTGCAAACATATATTCAGAAAAGAACAGAAAAGATACAATGGCAAATACAAACATTACACAGAGATTTTTCCCCTGGAAACCCAAACCGGGAAAACCAACATATTCTATATTCATTCATTGTGTTACATTGTTTACAATAAAATATACATATAGGATCCAACGACATTCAAAACCCTAACCCAATGACCTGGATTAGTCCAAAACCCTAATTCTTTAATCAGAAATAGAAAACCATTGGCAAAATACCATGTGCCGAAAAACCACCTAAATACATGACACCTTTCCCGAGGTAGGTTACACTACTACTCATGCAAAGAATATAACACATACCCAACATTTAACTTTGTTGATGCTTCAAAAGACTTACACTAGCTTTCTAGGCTTCTCTTTATCTTCATGTAGGAGTTTCTTGTAGAAATTGTATAGTTCCTATAGAAACCTCCTATAGGACTGATTTAGCTCCATATTTAAGTTCATCTTAATCTTATTTTTATGAAAATAGAAATAAAAAATAAAAAATACATACGGCTTGTTTTTTATCCAAGGGTTAGACATAAAATAGCTTGTTTTGTTCATGCATTAGTTTAGGTTTCCTTTAATTGTAGTGTTTTTGTCTTAAACTAGAATGAATTCATCTTCTACTTTATGTTTTCTCTTAATGGTTTGGTATGCTTTGTTTCCTTCCATTAGAATAAATTCCTTTTCTGCAATTTAGATTAACTATATTTTCAGTTGGTGTTGTTTTTTATTCAAGCAATAGATTAAGTTTCCTTCTGTCATTTCAATTTCCTTCCATTAGACTAAATTCATTTTCTGCAATTTAGATTAATTATCCTTTCAGTTGGTGTGATTTTTATTCAAGAAGTAGATTGAGTTTCATTATGTCATTTCAATTTCCCTCCATTAGACTAAATTAATTTTCTGTAATTTATATTAATTATCATTTTAGTTGGTGTGCTTTTTATTCAAGAAGTCTATTTATTTTCTTTTTGTCATTTCAATTTCCTGAACAAGTTCATGCATATAAACCCTTGATCAGTATCGTACCTATAATACTGCCAGCACGGACTACATATACATTGCATAGAACCTCTTAAGTTTTTACGAACCCTGGGTTGACAAGTAAAGTAGGAGACTGAGGGTACATTAAATCATTGTTGTTATTCCCAGGACCATCACTTTTTAGCGTCGTTTACAGGGAGGTGTTGAAGTCTGCATGTTGTTTTCTTTTTTCTTTATTTTGTGTGAATTGGAGAAGTAAAAAGGATACCTCAATCACAAGGCCACCCTCACTATGGAATTTTTGTAGTGTAACAACCCAAGTGCTTTCACTTCGTGTGAGTATTTATAGCTCCTTGTCACACTCTATTTTTGCATTAAATATCAGGAAAAAAATAAGTTTCTTTTGATTTCATGAATGACTATACCTAGATATAGGAAAGTAATTTTTTTACCAAGTACCCCCACCACAAAAATAGGTCCAATCAATCTAGATATTTCTCTTGAAACACTAGAAATTTTCTTGCAAAGAGAATCTAGAGAATTCTAAAATATTTTAGAATAGAGTCAGCCCTCACCTAGTGTCATGTCCAGTGAAGAAGAAATATTTGAGTTCCCTATTCAGGAATCTGATGGAGAAGACAAGATGAAAAATATTAATCCTTCTACTTTACCTCATTTTCATGGGCTTATATCTAAATATCTCAACACTTTCTTGTTTGAGTTTTCAGTTATATGCAGGACATATGATTATACCACTGATGAACACAATCTAAAAAAAATTCTTCCTACCTTGAAGGATTCATCTCTTAGATGTTTTATGAGCCTTGATGGAAACAGTGTCACAACTTGGGATCATATAAAAAATACCTTCAATGAAAGATACCAAGACTATTCTAGAGCCAGAGACACAAAGGATGAATTTTTCAGAATGACACAAGGACCTAATGAATATCTAGAAGAATTTGAAGAAATATTTCAAATAAGCTACAAAAGATCGCAAACCTGCACTCTGGATGAAGAATCACTCAATCTTGTCTTACTCAGAGGAGTAAAAGAATATCTCATGGAAACATTGAATCTCATATCCAATGGATATATCTATCAATTGGACTATGATGGTATCAAGAGAATATTCAATAACCATTCAAGGTCCTCAAGAAAGAAAGGTAGAAGCAATATAGGGTTGATACCTCAGTCTTCTAACCCTACAAATCATGATAATGGTTCATTAAATTAGATTAGAGCCATTGATAAAGAAGGAATTACGTTGTTAGTAAATGGGTTTAGGATAAACATTTACAACAAGACAATGACAAGGGAAGAGGTTACAACAAAGCGAAGACACAAAATATGGATGTGATTGACAACATAGATGCTCTCAATCCATCCAAACAATGAGATATGAAAAAAAAAGAATAACAATCATGGGTGAAAACCTCCCATCGGCTTGATGAGGTAGGGCATTGGTGAAAACTAGTAATGACACTTCTTCCTTGTAAAAAAAGGGAGAAAAAGAAGAGAGATTTTTTTTTTTTTTAACTAATATTTCATTTTGAAAGTACCCAAGACTTCATTTATGCATTCATCTGTAACTGAATAAAATAAGCAATAAAAAAAACTCAATAAGTATAGTAGGAATTTCCAATTTTTCTATATTCATACATAACATTTTACATTATCTCCATATTCATAACATTTCCTATCATCTCCATGAAATCATCCATATTTATCATATATACCACTTTCCATATCCCATATATGTCATTTTAGCCTTTATTTTCAATAAAAATCAGCCTGTAAGGTTATTCTGTAGGATCCTATAGGATTCTACAAGATAAGCCTACAAGGAAAATTCTATAAATAATGGAAGGAAACCCAATTCAAGACCTAAATCAGAAATTCAAAGATAAATATCATTAATAAAACAACCTTATCCAACCATTATTTCCATCAGATACACCCTTGGGATAGAAAAAAATCAACTTCTATAAGATACTCTGCATCTTGTAGAAAATATTCAGCATGGCAGAAAGAGATCTAAAGGATTCTATGTATCATCTAGAACGATTGGAGGCCATGTTATACCAACGCATTTCATATGTGATATTGAAGAGGACACCAAGAGAATATGGAAACATCATCAATAACACAATTCACCATTTGTCATTCCTCCCACCACCTGGAAGAAGAAAAATTAATGTGCATGCAAAGGTAAACAAAGGTAACACAATTATCTATCCTCACAACATTTCATTAATCTTCCTACAAATTTACCTATGCTTATTTCATACAGTTTAAAGCATTGATAAAGTCAATAAGGTGATGGAAACGAGGATGTTCACATATTTTCAACTGGGGAGATGGCCATAATTCGTGCCAAGATTCGAATTGGCATGTGGAGAATAAGTGGTTTAAATGGAAGTTCATTACTTTGAATCAAAAAGCATGAATTAAGGATTTATCAAAACATCAAGTCAACTGTTGATGTACTGTTGTGACAAGACAACTATATTATCCACAATTTGAGGGTATAACTCGGAGTTAGAAAAATTGGAGCACCATTTCGAATTTGAAGAAGAAGAGTGGCTCTAGTCGGGTGAAGTCGAGAATTTGAGCTCGCAGGAGAAGATGGAAAACAAAACAATTATCCAGAGGATCCAAGGATACTGCAAGAGAATAATTTCTAGATACTGCAAGCCAAAGGATCTGAGGACGCTGCAAGAGAATAATTTCTACAGACTGCAGGTATCCATGAAACTATAGATAAAGACATATCCATTCAATCTTGAACATTTGTTGTATTTATTTCAGTTTTCCTGTGTTTTTTACCTATGGTCATTGAACAACAAGCAATTCATACCCTACAGAAACTCGTTTTTTTTTTCCATAGTTACAATCCTATAGACTCTATTCTAAAAATTCAACCAACTTCCCATGTGTTAAGATATCTTAGTTTAATTTTTTTTTGATATTCATAAACTTATGGTCAAACCCTCTCAACACTAGATTTCTTTTTCATGATTCTTCAAAAATTCATCCTGTAGAAATTTCAATTTACATAATTCCTGTATAAATTTGATTCTACAGGATCTATTTCTATAACACCCCATGGACAAGCCCTTGCTGAATTGTAATTATGTTTATAGGTTGGTGAGATGAGTGGTTATAAGCAGAGAGACTTATGTGTTTATTAGGCCGAAGAGCCCAGATGCTAAGGCCAATGAGCCTGACTTTTTGTATATGTAAATACTCACATCATTAATAAAAATTACATCGTTGCGTGTAGACCCTTCATGAAGAAAGAGATATGGGGGACTAAGCTACACTAGGTAGGGAAGGGGATAAGTATCTAGGAATAGGGGCTAAGATAGATGGATTACCTCTAAAGGAATAATATTATATTATTATTTCCTATAGACTAAGGTTTGACTTAACCATGTTGTCCTAAGTTCCCAAGGAAAGAGGATGATTGTTAAGTGGAGCTCATGCAGCTTCAGGGAGACATGTGTCAACCTGGGTGCATGAAATTTTTAGGTGGGAAAGTCAGCTCGTTGGGGGGGGTTCCCTCACCATTCTCACCATTCTCACCAATCTCGCCATTCTCACCATTCTCACCATTCTACAGAATCTTGTGATGGTCACCACTCTGGAAGTCAACCATACTCCCCATTGATGCACATGCCATTGTAACCTATAGATATACTTGAGTTATCTTTTGTATTTCCTGTGAAGCTTGACACACCTGTACTTTCATGAGCTCGTACTGTGTCTTAGCAGTTGGTTGTTGCTGCCAACGCAACTCCTTGGCTGAGCATGGCTTGTTGCCATATTCTATGTCCTTACCCATTTTCAGTTGTTACCATCACCTATGCATTAGCTAAATTTTGTTGTTGACATCACTCGTGTCCATTTGACATAAGAGATGAATTGAAGAAGAAGGTTGTTAGGCCTGTGAGAAACTCTCCCCAGGTGAGAGGGTTTGTTGCGAAAGTGATTTTTCCTGGAGGGAGTCCTATAGCAGCTACAATACTCTGAGACTTTCGGTCCAGCCTATTGCTGAAGCCCAAGGAAAGGGAGGTGTAGCAGCCGATGGACTTGTGATAGTGAAGGTGTACCCTCCTAGGGTGGAACAAGCATGTGGGGAGTGAGGGTCTATGGGATTTAGTCGTAAGTGGATCTTGGGAGAAAATCCTTCATGGTGTTCTGTGTGAATTCCCTACTGTCCTTTCCAAGCCTAGGAATCCCTTTCCTGGTGGATTTTAGTCCCAACTCGGGGGTGACCCACTGCTAAGCATGATGAGCAGCATGGTCTAAGGCTAGGAGGTTCATGGAAGGTCTGCACATAGTTGGTAGTCCTCAATCAAAAGATAAGTACCCATTTATATGTTCATTTACATGTTGTGTATTTGTATATGTTGTTATATCTATGGTTTTGTCTATGATTACTGCATGTATGCTTCTACTTTTATTTATGCATTAAGTTGTGTGATAGAAGAACGTAAATAATTCATTAAATATTGGTATGTGTTATTGTCACTTCTGCAAGAATATGTGTAGGTACATAATGTTAATGTCTAGTTAAAATTGCATTAGAAATATATCCATATATATATGTGTGTGTATGCTCGAGCATGTTAGTTTTTCGAGGTAATATTGCCTAACGTGTGGGTTTAAGGCTAGGAAGGTTACAAATTGGTATCAGAGAATAAATATGTTTCCACTGTGGCATTGCCCAGCCTGCTGGGTGGATGGGGACATTACAAATTGGTATCAGAGCCATGGTTTTGAAATTGAGCCTGGATGGTCCATGTTAGTGGTTAACAAAACAAATATTTTAGAGTGAATTGTTGTCAAAAGGGAAAAAATTTGAAGTTTAGAGCATCCCTAGGTGCCAAGAGAATACCTTGGATGTTTTATGAAGATGATGAGGTATAACGGTTTATGGAATGGAAATAGAGAAAGAAGTTGTAGAAACCGTTGTGTTGGGCCGCGAGGTTGAAATTGGGTCGTAGGATTTGTTTAGGAGAAGGCATACCCTTCACATTCATCAGATCTAGAGAAGGTGCATAAAAGTTAAACCCCTAAGTCATTCAGACTTCATGGCTTTGGAAATTTTTATGTGTTATAAGAAAAGAGGTCGAAGCCCAAAGTTTTAGAGAGGGATAAATACTTGACCGATAGATTGACCAAAGAAAGAACAAAATGGTTAGGTTAAGCCAAGAGCAAAAGGTAAGGCACAATGGTGAAAAAAAGATCTCAATTATCAGATCTGCATGCAAGTGATTGTGAGTCATAGCTCTCACAATATTTCAGGAGAAACAAAGTATGCTAAGGTAAATCCTTCTGAGGTCTAAAGTCCCGAAGTGATGTGGCATGATGATGTCACCCATGGTGACGTGGACTTCCTTAGTCCTACCATGTGTCATTCAGAATGGAACTTTGATGACCTTGATGGACCAAAAGAAATCCGACACATGGGGCAACATGCCACCACCTTAATTGTTGAAAGATGTACCATGTGGACCCTGGAAGGTAAAGTATATCAGAAATTTGGAGTTTAGGAGATTTGAGGAATGCAAGTGTAAAATCTTCTGAAGTCTCGAAGTCCTAAAGTGACGCGGCCTACTGACATCACCAAGGATGACACTGACAAATGGGATGTGTGCCACATGTTAGTAAGTTAATAACTTGTGGAGGATAGCCACTTCGGGGAAAGTGGGGTCATGTGGGTTGAGAACTCCCGAAGGTCAAAGCGCTAGAGTCATCGTGACCGTTTATAGTCATGGATGCGTGTCAGAAGATCTGACACTCTGGAGCGTTATCACTCCGGAGGTTTGTGTCATTGAAGGCTTTGGAAACACCCGAAGCCCAAAGTCCTGAAGCATGGATTAAGTGCCTGTTGGTTTAGTACTTTGTCCCAACAATGGTCACATGTGAGTTAAGGAATGAAGAAAAGGGGCTAACGCCGAATGGTGAATTGTTGCAACACAAAACATGGTTTAGAGATAGAATCATGGGGATTATTGATCGACGTAGACCCACCGAAAATAGAGTCTGATATTCTTTCTGTTGAATAAGATTGTTTAAGTTACTATGGAAAATTATTAAAGACTGATAGCCTAACAAAAATTCGGTTGACTGCACCTTTTTGTAGAGTTAACAATTGATAGAGACAAACCGAGTTGTCGCATAGTATAGAGAAATGGAGGAGGAACATGATGCTTACAGTTCAGAGGATGAAGTTAGAGGAATGGATGTCCATTTGGGAATTGAAGGAAAAAACTCCAATGGTAATGGATAATAAATAGACAAAGAAGTGAGAATGATGAAAATCATTAAGAATTTGCAAAAATATGTCCAAATGCACCAGGAAGATAACAAAAGGATTATGAGAGACAAGGAGAAACAAGGATAATTCAATATGAAGATGATGTGAACCCTAGAAAGAATCAAAAATAAATTGGATAAGGAGAGTAGCTCCAACAAATTAGAGAATCACGGGACCCCTGGTGAGGAAATAAGAGGAAGAAGTGGTAGCAGACATCATCGACACTCCCGAATGCATTCCAAAAGGAGGCCACATAGCATTTCAAGTCCATCTCCCACCTAAAATCATAGGATATTTGAAGTGGATGAACTGAAGGGTGAAATGAATAAAATAAAACCTCCTACTTTTGATGGTGAGCACAAGAAAGGTGAAGATGTTGAGGCATGGTTGTTGGGCATGAGGAAATATTTCCAATTGTAGAACTATTCTTCTCATGCAGAGGGAATAATTTCCATCTATCAACTTAAAGGAAATGAATCCATATGGTGGGATCATCTTGTGAAAGTACAACACGTCAGAGAGAATAATTTTACATGGAGGGAATTCAAGAGACATTTTGAACATAAGTACTTAACTAAGAGGTATTATGACAAGAAAATGAAAGAGTTATTTGAACTCAAGCTAGGAAGTATATCCATTAATGAGTATGAAAGAATATTCTTGGATTTGTTGAAGTATGTCCCCTTCATCAAGGAAGAGACAGTTAAGATTCAAAGGTATCTGAGTGGGTTGCCATCTTTCATTAGTGTCAAGATGTAGTATGATGATCGTAAAACTATGGAAGAAAATATAAGCAGAGAAAAATGCTTATATGATCAGCAAAAAGGAAATCTTACTTTCCAAAAAGTTTGGGAAGACAAGAAGAAGTTTAAGAGGGATTAGAGGAAGAAGGGAAACAAACCACCATTTTTCCAGAATAGTCCTCATGGACAACCTATTTTGAGAGAGCCTGAGATGGATGAAGTAGGTGGGCAAAGGCTAGGGAAGACACCTATGGAATGTTGGGGTTGTAAAGGAGATTATAGGTATAGAGATTGTCCTCACAAAAAGGACAAGGTGAGAGTTGTTGACAATGTTCAGCAAGCTGAAACAGTGGAGGACATGGGAAGAAGAGTACCAAGGATCTATGCAGTCCTAGACAATAAGCAAGTTGAGTTTCAATCACACATGATTGAAGTTGAAGGTATGGTCAATAACCATGTCTTTACTATTTTAATAGATTCAGGATCTAGTCATAGTTACATAGATCCTAAAGTTGTGGAAAGATTAAATTTTCCAAGAAGCAAGCATGAGAAATATTGGCTGGTACAACTAGCTATAGGAGCCAAGAGGAAAGTTGTTGAGTTGGTTAAATCATGTCCAGTGGGCATGAATGGAATGAGTACCAAGGCATATTTGAACATCTTGTCTTTGGGATCATATGATTTCCTAGTTGGTATGGATTGGCTGGACCAACATCATACCATATTAGACTACCATAAAAAGGAAGTCACTTTCTTGGATGAGGAAGGAAATCAGAGAGCAGTCCAAGGATGTCCCAATGTAGTTGCTGTCAGAGAAATATCAACAATGCAGTTGAAGAAGTGTTACAGAAAGGGAAATCAAATATTTGCAACCCATATGGAAGCATCTAAGGATAAGATGCCAAATGTAGAGGATCATCTAGTCCTGGAATATTTTGAAGATGTTTTCAAGGAGGTACCAGGACTACCTCCAAAGAGAGATATTGATTTATCTATAAATTTGACACCTAGAGTAGCTCCAGTGTCAAAGACTCCCTATAGAATAAGCACACCAGAGCTGAAGGAGATACACATGCAGTTGGAATAACTTTTGAATATGGGATATATATGCCCAAGTGTGTCACCTTGGGGTTCCCCAGTCTTGTTCATGAAGAATAAAGATGGGACAATGAGATTTTGCATCGATTTCGATAGTTGAACAAGGTGACTATAAAGAACAAGTATCCTCTACCAAGGATTGATGATCTCTTCGATCAGTTGAAGGATGCTAGAATATTTTCAAAGATGGATCTCAGGTTAGGATACCATTAGGTAAGGATTAAAGAGGAAGACATCAACAAGACCTCCTTAGAACAAGGTATGGTCATTATGAGTTCACAGTGGTTCCATTTGGGTTATAAAATGCACCAACTATTTTTATGAGCTTAATGAATGGTGTTTTTCGAGAATATTTAGACAAGTTTGTCATTGTCTTTTTGGATGAAATCCTTGTATATTCCAAGTTGGAAGAAGAACATGAGCATCATTTGAGGATGGTGTTATAGGTGCTAAGAGAGCATCAGTTGTATGCCAAATTGAGAAAGTGCTCATTTTGTCAAAACATAATTCACTATTTGGGACATACCATATATGAAGAAGGGATAACCATGGACCCTGAAAATATTGAGGCCATTAAAGGGTGGATGACACCTAAAAATGTGACAGAAGTCAAATCCTTCATGGGTCTAGTTGGCTACTACAGAAGGTTCATTGCAATATTTTCAAGAATATCTCACCCCATCACTTCCTTGCAAAGGAAGGGGAAGACGTTTCAATGGACAGAAGAGTGTGAAAAGAGCTTCCAACAATTGAAGAAGATTTTAACCAGTGCTCCAATTCTAAAGATCACAGATCTGAATGAAGACTTCGTGGTTTTCACAGACCCATGTAAAGAAGGACTAGGAGAAGTCCTTAGTCAGAAAATTTTTGTGATATGTTTCAAGTCTAGAAAATTGAAAGAACATGAAAGGCTCTATGCTACTCATGATTTGGATTTGGAAGGCATAGTGCGCGCCTTGAGAAAGTGGAGGCACTACCTCATGGGAAAGAGGTTTCAGCTCAGGACCGACCATAATGGTCTAAAGTATTTGTTTGATTAGCCTAATTTGAATGCTAAGCAGAGTAGATGGATGGAATTCCTCTATGAATATGACTTTGATATCAAGAACATCAAAGGAAAGGAGAACAAAGTGGCCGACGCACTCAGTAGGAGAGTGCATGAATTGCACGCTACAACTATTAGCATGTATCAAACGGATCTTGAAGGAAGGATTTCTAATGCTGCAAAAGTTGATTTGCAGTACATGGAATTGGTAAAAAAATTACAGCAAGGTAACATGCAGCAGAAAGTTGAGGATTATGAATTGGGAATTGATGGAATTCTCTTGTACAAAAAAAAAGTTTATGTACCAAATTCTCTTGAATTGAGGAGTGTGATTTTAAAATAAATGCACAATGTACCTTATGCAGGACACCTAGGATATCAAAAAACAATTTCAGTAGTCAAGAGACAATATTATTGGCTAGGCATCAAGAGGGAGATTGTTGAATACATAGTTAAATGCTTGGAGTGTAAAAAAGGTAAAGGCTGAGCATAGACACGCAACTGGGTTGCTACAACCATTAACCATCCCTGAGTGGAAGTGGGAAGTGGTGAAAATGGATTTCATCACAAGATTGCTCAGAACAAGCAATTAACATGATGCAATCATGGTAGTAGTGGACAAGATTACTAAAGCTTCCCATTTTATTCCATTGAAGACCACTCACAAGGAAACTAACATTGCTGATATCTATATGAGGTAGCATGACTGCATGATATTCCCAAGACAATTGTGTCTGAAAGAGACCCAAAGTTTACCTCGAAGTTTTGGAGAGGATTATTCAAGGGTTTTGGAATGAACCTGAACTTCAGCATAACCTATCATCTCGAGTCATATGGAAAAGCAGAAAGAGTAAACCAAGTGATAGAAGATATGCTAAGGATGTCAATGATGGAAAAACCATCTAAATGGGAAGATTATCTACACTTGATATAATTTCCCTGCAACAATGGGTATCAAGCATCATTGAATATGAGCCCGTTCGAAGCACTTTATGGTAGAAAGTGAAACACTCGAGTAAGCTGGGAAAAACCAACTGATAGGGTAGTGGTTGGGCCATAGTTTTTCAAGGAAATGGAAGAGAAAATGTTGAAGATTAAACATAATTTGAAGGCTTCCCAATAAATAAAAAAGAGCTATGCAGACAAAGGCAGGAACCATAAAGAGTTTAAAGTGGGTGATCATGTTTTCCTAAAGGTGAAAGACAACAAAAGTTCTCTGAAGCTAGGAAGTTGTTCCAAGTTTGCAGCCAGATTTTGTGGACAGTTTGAAATACTAGAAATGATTGGACCAGTAGCTTATATGCTTGCATTTTCTACATCCATGATTGTTCATAATGTATTTCATGTATCATTTCTCAAGAAGTATATACCTGATGCTAATCATGTGATTGATTGGAATGTGATTCAGGTGGAGCAAGAAGGCGCTTTGCAAGTGAATCCTATGTGCATACTCGACTGGAAAAGAAATCAACTCCAGAATCGAGTCGTAAATATTGTAAAGGTTAATTGGACCTGGTACGGTCCTAAGTACGCAACATGGAAGCATGAAGATGTTATGTAGGCAGAGTACCCACATATTTTTGAAGATTTTGGAAATCTTGTTGTTGTGTAAATACGTTAGACTGAGGACAGTGCAAAATTAAGGGAGCGGATTGTAACACCCCAAGGTCGAGCCCCTGCTGAATTGTAATTATGTTTATAGGCTGGTGAGCCGAGTGGTTATAAGTTGAGAGACTTATGTGTTTATTAGGCCAGAGAGCCCATATGCTAAGGCCAATGAGCCTGATTTTTTGTATATGTAAATAGTCACATCATTAATAAAAATTACATTGCTACTTGTAGACCCTCCACGAAGAAAGAGTTACGGGGGACTAAGCTCCACTAGGTAGGGAAGGGGCTAAGTGTCTAGGAATAGGGGATAACATAGAGGGCTTACCCCTAAAGGAATAATATTATATTATTATTTCCTAGAGGCTAAGGTTTGACTTAATCGTGTTTTCCTAAGATGTTGGGGAAAGGGGACGAATGTTAAGTGGAGCTCATGCAGCTTCAGGGAGACATGTGTAAACCTAGGCGCATGTAGTTTTTAGGTGGGAAAGTCAGCTCATTGCGGTAGTTCCCTCAGCATTCTCAGCATTCTCACCATTATGGAGAAGCTCGTGATGGTCACCACTCTGGAAGTCAACCATACTCCCCATTGATGCACACACCATTGTAACCTACAGATATACTTGAGTTATCCTATGTATTTCCTATGAAGCCCGACACACCTGTACTTTCCTGAGCTCATACTGTGTCTTAGCGGTTGGTTGTTTCTGCCAATGCAGCTTCTTGGTTGAGCATGGCTTGTTTCCATATTCTATGTCATTACCCATTTTCAATTGTTACCATCACCTATGCGTTAGCCAAATTCTGTTGTTGACATCACCCGTGTTCGTTTTACATAAGAGATAAATTGAAGAAGTAGGTTTTTAGGAATGTGAGAAACTCTCCCCAAGTGAGAGAGTTTGTTGGGAAAGCGATTTCTCTTGGAGGGAGTCTCGTAGCATCTATAGTACTCTGAGACTTCCGGTCCAACTTGTTTTTGAAGCCCAAGGAAAGAGAGGTGTAGAATTCAATGGACTTGTGATAGTGAAGGTGTACCCTCCTAGGGTGTAACAGACATGTGGGGAATGAGGGTCTGTGGGCTATGGACGTAAGTGGCTCTGGGAGAAAATCCTTCCTATTGTTTTGTGCGACTTCCCTGTTGTCCTTGCCAAGCCTAGGAATCCCTTGCCCGACGGAGTTTAGTCCCAGCTCGGGTGTGACCCACTGCTGAGCATGATGAGAAGTGTGGTATAAGGATGGGAGGTTCATGGAAGGTCTACAAACAGTTGGTAGTCCTCAATTAAAAGATAAGTACCCATTTATCTCTTCATTTACATTCTATGTATTTGTATATGTTGTTATATCTATGGTTTTGTCTGTGATTACTACATGTATGCTTCTACTATTATTTCTTCATTAAGATGTGTGATAGTATAACATAAATCATCAGTTAAATATTTGTATGTGTTATTGTCGCTTCCGC
>JZKD02S1758336.1:448285-509034 GCA_000966675.3 Picea glauca | reverse complement strand
AACAATAGATATCATATTAGGCTCCTTCACCATAGTCTAACCACTGGAAGGTAGATCCTGAAAAATCCAATGGATCAACAACAAGGAATGTCATCCAAAATAACACCATTGTTCACAAGAAATGACTATGATTTTTGGATAATAAGGATGAAGAGTCATATGATGGCACTTGGATTTGATATTTTGAAATATGTAGAATATGAATACACTGCACCATCTTCCCTACCAACTGACGTTGTTGCAAATAAGTTATGCAATGACAATTCAAGGGTTGTTAATGCCATTTTAAGTGGATTATCCAAAAATGTATTTGTAAAAGTAACGCACTGCAAATCATTCAAAGAATTATGGGACAAACTTAAATTTATTTATGAAGGAGATGACGAGGTAAAAAAATAAAAACTTAAAACACTCAGAGCATAGTTTGAAAATCTAAATATGAAGGAAGAAGATATTGTAGAATATCTCGAGAGAGTATACGAGATAGTCAACTCAGTCAGAGCATTGGGAGAAACAGTAGAAGACAAATATATTGTTTATAAAGTGTTGATATCATTTCCTATGAGATATGATGCCAATATATCTAACTTAGAATATAGATACAACCTTGGCAAACTCACTATGCATGAGCTTCATGGAATCCTCATAGCCTATGAGATGAGGACAGGGAAAGAAAGGCCATATAAAGGGGAAACAACCTTCAAAGAAAGAAAATACAAGAAGAATCAGGAGTAGGTGTCCAATAAAAATCAATCATAAATATTTGATGAATAAATAACAAACTTCATGAAGAAACTTAATAAAGGAACTGGTAAATTCAAAGGAAAACTACCTCTTAAATGTTTTAACTATGTAAAAGTTGGACCTTTTTGCCAACAAATATCCCCATTCAAAACAAGAAGAAAGTGATGGTGAAGAAACTTACAAAGAGTACAAGAAAAGAAAAACCAGAAACAAGAAGAAATTCCACAAAAATTAGAAGACCTTCTACACCAAAGAAGAAAGCAACTCATCTGAAGAAATTGAAGAAGAAGAAGAAGAATCGTAGCAACTATTTATGGGTATAGAGAAACATGATAATCCTACTGAAAATAATGTTAGCATGGATGAATACTATGAAGAGGAATTTGAAGTGAATCTTGAAGAAAAAATTCTTAGTGCTATGGAAGAGCTCAAACAATATAAAAAGAAGACTAAGTCATTAAAAGGGCAGTAACTAGAGTTTGAGTAAACACATAAATAAAGAGAAAGAGAAATATAAAAAATAGTCAAGGAAAATGAATAAATCATCAATGAATTGAAGACTCAACTCCAAGAGGCCAAAATAATAGAAGATATCTTAAATGAACAACTTAATGAAAGACAAAAAGACTATGAGAAGAGAGAAGTTGAAATTGTCCTTCTGAAAAAGGAACTTGAGAAAGGAAAGAATCACTCAAGGTTTGAAAATAGTTCAAAAATATTGGATGATATTATTAATAGTCAAATATCACCAAAGGATAAGACATGACTTGGGTATGATAAAAAATCAACTTGTGCAACACAAAATATAGAAAAAAGGAAAATCAATTATGGAGATTCTCTTAAGAGCACCTTAAAAATTGAAAATAACAAGATGGAGAAGGAATCATTAAAGATTGTTCAGAATAAGTTGAAGTCTACCCCTCCCACAAAAGAGAAAGAAGATAAATGGAATATAATGGCTAGAATAACTCCTCCTAAGAGATATCAACACATCTTTCTTGGATATTGCTACTCTTGCGATAACTTTGGACATAAAGAATTACATTGCAAGGCTTATGGAAAATCATACATTCATAGAAATAATAAAAAATATAAAAGTAGCAAAAATAATCTGAAGAATAGAAGTTATAATTCATTCTATCCATTACAAATGTTCAATGTTTAATGCAATAAGTGAAACAATTATGGTCATCAAACCAATGAATGCAGGTTAACCACAAAACAACTTATTTTATCACTCAAGATAAAAAAAATATGGAAAGGAAAAAATATGGAAGATACAGAATGTAAAGTAGCCTTGTATGCCAAGAACAAAAAGTGTCAATGGTACATTGAAAATCGGTGCTCCAAACATATGACAGGAGATAAAGTAAATTTATCAAACCAATGAATAAGGAAAAAGGAAGTGTCACATTTGGAGATAATGTATCTGCTAAAATACTTGGAAAAGGAACGGTCACCTTGGGAAACAAGAAAAACAAAGCAAAAAATGTGTGACTGGTTGAAAATATGAAGCCTAATATTCTAAGTGTAAGACAAACTTGTGGTCAAGGTCATATACTCATCTTTGAATTCTAGAAATGCGAAATAAGAGAAGAAGCATCAGGAAAATTAGTTGCAATTTCACCAAGAACCTCAAGCAATGTGTATATCTTAGATATTAAGGAATAAGAAGAATGCCATATGATTCAAGAATATGAAAGTTGGATGTGGAAAAGAAGGATGGGACACTTGAGCTTTGATAATCTGATCAAAACTAGTAAAAATGGAGTTGTAACATACATGCCAAAATCTATCAAGCCCTCAGATCCTATTTGCAATCATTGTCAATTAGGAAAGTATACAAGAGTGATATTAAAGACAAAAGCACATTCTACATCAAAACCCTTGGAAATTGTTCACATTGATCTCTTTGGACCCTCTAGGACTAAAATAATACAAGGGGAAAACTACTTCATGTTGATCATTGATAACTACACAAGGATGACCTGGGTATATTTTCTCAAAGAAATATATGAGTCATTTGAAAATTTTAAAGCATTCAAGATTTATGTAGAGAGTGAGATAACCTGGGTATATTTTCTCAAAGAAAAATATGAGGCATTTGAAAAGTTTAAAACATTCAAGACTTATGTAGAGACTGAAACGTATTTCAAAATAAAATGTTTAAGATTAGATAATGGAGGGGAATTTATTTCTAAAGAATTCAATAAGTTTTGTGAAGATTATGGAATCAAGAGACAATTATGATCTCCAAGAACTCCTCAACAAAATGTAGTTGTGGAGAGGAAAAACATAACTATTCAATAGGTTGCAAGAACTATGTTGAATGAATTCAAGCTTCCAAACAAATTTTGGAGAGATGCAATATATACAATAGTTCACATACTTAACCAAGCACAACTTAGAGCTAAGCATGAGAAATCCCCTTATGAATTTTGGTTTGGAAGGCCATCATCTGTGAAACATTTCAGAGTATTTGGAAGTAAGTGTTACATCAAGAGGGATGAATATAATCTAAGTAAATTTGACTCTAGATCAGATGAAGGTATATTTTTGGGATATTCACCTAAAAAAAATGCCTACAAATGTTATGAAGAGTTGCAAGAGAATGAATGTTGGCACTAGGCTGAAGTAGAAAGAAGGACAATCATGGGAAAGAAATCATGTAGGAAACTAAAGTGACAACTGGAAAAATATTAGCACATGGGAATGCAAGAAAGCGTTCCTAGAGGAAAGAGACAACTGGAGGAAGAACAACAAGCACATAGGAGAATAACCTAGAGTATGAAGGGTTAGGGTTTTGGTAATATTTTCTAAGTGGCTGAAGAGCCCGAAATGTATAAATATAGATACGAAAGTATCATATAGGGTGGTTGGTTATGGTTGGTTGTTTTCGGTTGTTGTTGTTATTGTTGTCGTTGTTGATTTTATGTTAGTTTTTATGAGGATTACGACTGTCATTGAGTGATTGTTCCAAGTATTGTTGTCGGAAATACACGAAGGGTTTTTGAGTTGTATGAACCGAGTTTTGTAAGATGTTGAGTATGAAAAGATAGGAGGGAAGGTAGATCTGAGGAGTAGACCGCAGGCAGTAGAGATTGGTCCGATCTAGTTTGCCTCACATAGATCTTACCCACTTTTGCAGATAGTTGTAAGCGCACAGTGCAAGGAAATCAAGAACTACCATAATAAAAGAGCCAAGAGCCAGATCTTTGTGGACGTAGCCTAGGAGGGGTGAAACATGGTAATCTCTGTGTAATGTGTTGAATGTCTATATATCTTTAGCTTCTTTCAGCAATAAATGATTATAACTGGTGAATAACCAAATGCATTATTAGAATCTATTTATATTTTGAGTTATATGCATGTGATTCCTATGAACAAGTAGATTACAATAATAATTCACAGAACATGGCCTTAATCAAGAAACCCTTTATCCCCTAATTTTTCCTACACTATAAACACCTGAGTCTTATAGTCAACCATCTATAGCTATCTTGGGTGAGATTGCACAGTACCTTCCAGGTGTTGCGTTGCCTTCTGGCTTACCAAGAGGGCCGATAGTTAGAGGCTTTGTTGGAACCCCGACTGACATGAACCCTGGGTCAATAACTCAGATAATCAGAGAAGGGAGTCGATAAGAGCCAACAAATGGTTCTATTGTCGTGTAAAGAGGAACAAGATAGGACTGAGTAGATGAGATAGAGTGGAAAAGAACCATCGAAGAAGTGATGAGCCGTTAGAAGGGAATGTGGAGACCTTGGAAACCCACAAGAGAAGAAATTAAGGGTTGGTTGAGAACTAAAGAGATAGAATTTGCACACAAAGACAGTAGAAACCCTAGAATCACACCACGTAGATACCTGGATAAATATGTGTTTACAGATTTACATGAAATCTGTTTCTATGATTTTCCACATCTACTACAGGAGTGGATCTTAATATTAACAGATAATCACCTGATGAATTGGATTCGACAGCTAGATTAGACTCTAGTACATATTCAGTAGTTGTAGCAGGTGAAAAAAAAATTCACCTATGAAGTAGACTTTTGGCTTGACAGTATTCTAGCAGGATTCATCACAGAGGTTGTGGTAGACACAACAAAGGCATACAACATATCCGATAAAGAATTTTTGTGAGGACCCAGAGGGAGGTATATTCGATCCTTGTATACTTCTATCAAGATATTGATATATAACAAAGGTGTAATGACAATGGAATTAGACAGATAGACTTCGTTGTGCACATGGGGGAAGGGGGGAAGCATTGATAGAAAGAGGAGGAATGGAGGGAGGGCAGGATAAAGAGATGAAGGAAGAGGAACCCTTGGACCTTTTCTTGATGGATGACGACCAGCTCAAGTGGAAATTGGTGTCATCAGGAATGACGCGTAGTGAAGCACCCTACCAATATAAGATAAACACCAAGAAGAGAGTCGTAGTCGAAAGGGAGGGTTTAGTGAGCGATGAGGAAGAGATAGAGGATCTCCAGGCTATGGAGCAGATTGAGGAAATCTTGTGTGCCACCTATGAGAGGAAAACCAGAGGCCCAAGAATGTGAGGAGAAGACAACCACCCCTTTTAGATCAATGTCAGTGTTGAACCCATAAACCCATGTGTAACCAATACACCACAGAGAACACCACCATTTAGGTAAGCAAAGTTTGGAGGAAGTCCGACAGTAGGAAGTACATCTACACAAGGAGCGACAACTAGAAGAGCCAATTCAGGTAATCTTAGTCAAGTATCCACACCGCGTGGAAGAGGTAGTAGTTGAGTACTCAGAATGGCAGGACATGACCCTACTATCAGATTAATGGAGTTTTGAGGAGAAGCAGCAGAAGACCCTGAGAAGAATCTATTCATTTGAGCCAAGATCTGGGAAGCAAAGTAGATCACTGATGACAACACCAAACTCGCGCAGCTAGCGATCATGCTAAGAGACCATGCACTAGACTGGTACATGAGTCTAGAAATGAACAGTGCTCCAGGGATGAAAAGTACACTGGACGGCATTAAGAAACTATTAATAAATGAGTTCCAGAAGCCGATCTCAGAGGATCAGTATATGAACGAGATGATTGAGATGAGATAGAAACCAGGAGAATTGGTATGGGAGATTGATCAAAGGTCCAAGCGAATAAAAGGGAAGTTAAATTACCTTATGACCGAGATGCAACATCGACACATGTTTATCAACTCACTACTCCCACACTTAAAATACCCACTACGAAAACAGAAGTTTTAGAAACAAGAAGAGGCTTTGTAGGAAGCCTTGCATATGGAAGAGAATCAGTATTAGCTGACGGACCCGACTATCAAATAACTGAAAGAGGATCTGAATAACTTAACATTTCAGCTGAACCAGTATGAGAACAAGGAAAAATGAGAATCCGTTTGGTGTACCACATGCAGGACAGAAGGACACCACAAAAAAGAATGTTTGATGTTCACACAGTATATGGAAATAGGGATGCCAAACTCACTACCACAGGGGGGATTATGGTGTGAAATATGCAAGAAACCGGGTCACAACCCTTACCATTGTACGATGATGTAGAAATACCAAATAGTCCCAACGAACTCATATTGCACTTTTTTCAAGTCGGAGGGCCACGAAAACAAAGATTGCAGAACTATGGAGCTGATGTGGGAAAGAACCTCAGACGCCTACAGGGTGCAGGCAAAAATTATGACTAGGCAGGAAGCACCATAGTTCACTCAAGCCCCAACACCATAAAACACTGCACAACAATAGTATAATACTACACAACAACCCTATAATAACGTGTAGTCGCAGTACAACCCAACACAACCCCAGTACAATACTGCGCAGTATAATCAGGGACCACAATATAACATGCCACGAGGTGATCACGCAACCTATAGGTGATCGAGGTTTCGGACATGGGAGAGGACCAATGACATGTCACAATTGCTAGAAACCAGGACATTATGCACAAGAATGCCCACTACCAACAGTGACTTGTATGTATTGTCACGCTTCGAACCACAATACAGAGGAATGTCCAACAATACTCATAAATATCCAGGAAAAAAGGAACCAAAATAACTAGAATATTCAGTGGATTTCAGCTAAAGCAAGGGATGACGGATGAAACATCAACATAGTCACTTGAGGAGGAACGAAAATAGGAAATGACATAGTTCAACAGGACCCAGTGCAGAACCAATGGGTAAAGAAGATCCCTAACCCCAAGAATCAATTCAACGCACAAAAGGAAAAGGAGATATTTACAGAAGCCTGACAAGAATTCTAGAAGGAGAACATAGCGTTGACTACACAGTAGAACAAGGAAGTTCTGGAATATGACATGCCGCCATCACTAGACGATACCAACATAATACAACCTAAGGAACAAGTAATTACTCTCAAAGACTTTTTGAAATCATGCATCAAAATGTTAGGTGATCCCTCATCTATCAAAGTATTGCAAAACATCGTAGAGAAATGTAGCGGCGAGACAAAATAGAAGCCATAACTAAAAACTGTCAACCACCTACACACAAGAAGAAGAACACGTAGAGAATTTAGAATCAATGCTAACATTGGGGATTTCAACATGGGAGATATTATACTAGATCTAGGATCCAAGGTGAACGTACTACCAAACACCACATGGAAATGCATGGGAGAACCTACACTAGGATACTCAACTGTTCAATTAAAGCTAGCGAATCAACATAGAGTCCTACCAATAGGTAGACTGAAAGGAGTAATCGTATATCTGGATGGCGTGCGCACTAAGCCAGACTTTGAAGTCATCAAAATAGTATACGGTACAACACCTTACCCAGTGATACTTGGAATGGATTGGGCGTTTGACAACCAGGCCATAATTAAATTGAAGACTATAAAAATGATATTTGAGTCAGGAGACTATAGGGTTATATCCCCACTCGACCCATCAGAAGGCAAGAGGTTTGTCAAATCCACTTGTCTGGATCTAGAAGAAATCGGCCAGTTGTACAGAACAACTGCGCATGATGCAAACTATATAAACCCAACTACAGAGGGGGACTAAATTGGTGGAGCATTACTTCATGCACAATGAAATCAGACACTGAGTTAGAAAACTGGCAGCAAAGACTACACAAAGTATCCACAAGAAGGTGTGCAAGAATAGACCACGCAGTAAGATGGATTGGCACAAAAATCAGAGAACCACCCAGTTTTCACGGGCTAAATGATTTGGAAACTTTCTTGACACAATATGAATACAAAGTATTAGAGAACCAAAGTCTATTAGCACTAGATTTAGCACTAAAGACTACACCTGCAAGATGGTGGAGTGTGCACAAAGAGACTATCACAGATTGGTACCAATGCAAATGATTACTATGCATAATGTTCGGCATAGAACATATATGGAACAACCAACAAAAATATGATGGACTAGGAATACCAGCAGAACACTTGGAGGCATGTAAAACACTATGGAAAATGACTCCACCATAAGAATGGTCTCACCACTTCATTCATACTTTAGAAGGCATACCAGCGAATTGGTATATAGACCGGGAATTGTGAAAAGGAACCAAGACATGGGTGCCACTCCAAAATAACTTTATAGTCACTTTCTCATTCGAGCATGAGAAACCCAACATAGACATGGCCCTGAAATGGATCAGAGATGTCATATTCATTACATAATCAGAAGTGGAAGTTATCACAGAGGTACAGCAGCAGAATAAGAAGACAGTTAAGTAACTGTTGTCATGCTACCATGTACAGTAAGAAGCACCAGATGAAGATGATCCACGTGATAGTTAGATCGAAGAAGTAGAAGGCGAGAGAAATGTGGAAGGACCACCCTTAGAATCAGAGGTCATCTCTATGCCAATCAAGATCAAGAAGTTTAACACAGGGACCGCCGAGCATCCCAAAATGGCCATCATTGGATATTATTGGGATGAACAAACACTAGAAAGAATCACAGAATTGTTGCATGAATACAATGACCTTTTTCCCACAACCTTTACAGAGATGAAAGGAATAGCTGGAGAATTAGGAGAAATGAAGATACCACTTAGACCTGATGCGAGACCCATTAAAAAATGACCATATAGACTGAACCCCATCTACAAATAGAAAGTTAAAGATGAGATCGATAGGATGCTCGAGGCTGGCATCATCGAATTGGTTGAAGAATCAGAATGGATAAGTCCAATGGTAGTACAGGACAAGAAACAAGGAAGAGGGATCATGATATGCGTCGACTTGAGGAAGTTGAACGATGCATGCTTACATGACCCATTCCCCACACCATTCACGGATGAAGTATTCGAGAACGTAGGAGGACATGAAGCCTATTCATTCACTGATGGATTCTCAGGATATCATCAAATTAAGATAGCACAAGAGGATAGACAAAAGACCACATTTGTGACAGAATGGGGATCTTATCAGTACACAGTCATGCTGTTCAGATTGAAGAATGCACCTTCAATATTCTCTAGAGTGGTCATCGCAACATCCACCAATTTCTCGAAGTATACTTGGATGATTGGACAATTTATAGCCTATTAAAAAACCATGTGGAAGTTTTACACCTGATGTTAGAACGATGCAGATAGTGCCAAATATCACTGAATATCAAGAAATGCATATTTGTAACACCATTTGGGATACTACTAGGACACATAGTATGAAAACAAGGTTTACTAGTGGATCCGGCCAAAATCACAGTCATTTTTAACCTACCAGCACCAAAAACAGTCCACCAACTAAGAGAAACATTAGGACATACATGATATTACGGGAAATTCATCAAAAGATATGCGCAGATTACAACACCTATGGAAAAACTATTAAGGAAGAATACCAAGTATCAATGGAATGATGAGTTCCAACATGGTCTGGATACCCTAAAGGAAAAGATGGTCACTGCACCAATATTGGTATTTCCAGACTGAGAAAAGACATTCCATGTACATGTAGATGCATTAAAAATAGCACTTGGAGCTATTTTAGTGCAACTAGGAGAAGGAGACTTGGATCACCCGATAGCGTTCACAAGAAGGAAATTATCATACTCATAACATAATTATAACACGACGAAAATATAAGTCTTAGATATGGTTTACGCACTATACAAATACATACATTACCTATTGGGAAAACACTTTAATATGTTCACAGATTACTCAGCCCTGAAATACCTAATTAACAAGCTAGTGTTGGGGGGGAGAATCTGTTGATGGTTACTGCTATTTCAAGAATTTGACTTCGAGGTAATAGTCAAACTAGGGAAACTGAATGCAGGGCCTGACCAGCTATTGAGGGTCACAAATGGAGAGCACCCAATGCATTTGGAAGACAACTTTCCAGATGCATAGATTTTCTCAGTACAGATTGCTGACGATTACTTCGCAGAGATCATCTAGTACTTGAGAATAGGTACTGCGCCACAAGGATATACCACTACGCAGAAGAAGAACTTGGTAGTTTTCATAGTTGACTATCGACTGATCATAGGGAATCAATACAAAATGGGCACAGATAGCATCTTACGAAGATACGTACTAGACCACGAACGATCGAGAATTTTAGCAGAATCCCACGAAGGAATAGCAAGAGGGCACTACGCAGGAAAAGATACTGCGCAGAAGGTACTACGCATAGGATTATGGTGGCCAATGATACAAAGATACTCGAAAGAATATTGTCAGGAATTTGATGGCTGTCAACGGGTCGACAAACCCAACAGAAGGGATGAGATGCCACTACGACCACAAGTGACACTTCAGGCATTTGACAAATGGGAAATAGAATTTTTGGGACCCATTAACCCACCCACAAAGAGAACAAGGGAAATATATATTATCACCACGACCGAATGTTTAACAAGATGGGTGGAAGCCGCACCAGTAAAAAATTGCAGCACAAAAACAACTGCCCACTTTCTTTTCGAACAGGTAATTACTAGATTTGGGTGTCCTAGAATTTTGATGAGCGACTAAGGAACACACTTCATCAACAAAACCATTCGATTGATTCTCAAAGAGTTCAAAGTTCATCACCAAAAAAGCACACTGTATCACCCACAGGCTAATGGCACAGTAGAAGCCTTCAACAAAATTCTAGAGAACGCCCTGATGAAGATATGTAACGTCAAAAGGGACAATTGGAATCTCAAGGTACCAGCAGTACTATGGGCATATAGAACCACATGCAAAAAGTTGATAGGTCACACACCATTCAAAATGGTCTATGTTCAAGAAGTAGTAGTGTCGTTAGAATTTCTAATACCTAGTCTATGTGTAGAAACTATCACACAAATGACAAAACAAGGCACAGTACATGAATCAATGGATCAATTAGTGTCGATGGAGGAAGACGAAATCTTGGCAGTATTACACCAACAAGTACAAAAAGTGAGAGACAAGGCGTGGCACGACCGCCACATCAAGAGAAAGATGTTCAAGGAAGGAGATCTAGTATTGCTCTACTATAGTAAAGCGTTGTAGTACCCAAGGAAGCTAAGGATGCATTGGCTAGGACCATACGAGGTAAAATATGTCATGGACAGAGGAGCTATACAGTTGAAAGATCTAGCAAGTGAAAACCTCAGAGGAATGATCAACGGGAGCCAGCTGAAGCTCTACAAGGATAGTCAACTACCCACCGCGTAGGAAAAAAAAACAGTGCACAACACGATGGACAAGCCACATACGCAACACGAAACCAATGAGGGAAAATACAACGGCCATATCGGAAAGGGAAATAAACAAGAAAAGGAAATTTATTTAAAGCACACTGACAAGACAGCATGCGACAGAATTAAAGCAAGGAAAGGACGGATGGGATGTCACTGGTAAAGTATCCATAAGGGAAGGTACGAAACTGCTATGGATGCATTGAACCCACACTTATGGTGCATTAATTGCACATGATAGGAGGCATCCTCAACAAGCTTCATGGAACACCCATACAACACACGAGCATAGAAACAGTTAGTCTATTTGCACAAAAAGAATGAGGAAACAAAAATAGAAACCCAAATGCATAGAGAGAGATCACAGAGCTTATCTGAGCTATTTGAACCAATAAAACATCCACCAGACACCAATATGGCACCACCAAAGCTAACATAACCAAGCCAGGTAGTCAGACCAACTAGGGTTCAAACTAGGTCATAAGTAACAGGGGAAGAGAACAACCATCAGTCACCAGAGATCATTGATATTGACTAAATCCCATCATCGGAGGACATTCTAGTCGAATCAACATCAATCTAGGAAGAGATCCCATAGCCCCAAGTGGAAACCATGAAAGAGGACATGCCAGAAGCAGCGCAGGAGCCTCAGAATGAATCAGTAGGAACTCATCAGGAACGATAGCTAGAAAACACTGAAGCAACCATGGAAATAAATGGAAGCACACAGAACCCAGAAGTAGAGGTCCAACCAAATGTTCCATAAATACCCATCCCAAAATATTCTTTTTTGGCTGAGCCGACTGGTGAAATGGGCAAGGCTTGGGAAGAATGGATGGTGAAGAAGCGACCAGAAGCTGCTGGAACTTCGAACCAACCAACACAATAAGAAGACAGGATTTAGATACTGAGCTCGCCTCGAAAGAAACCAACTGAAGAGATTGTGCTACCTCTCAAACTAGAAGGAATACATGTGGAATCGCAGCTATTGGGTCACATCAGAAAGCTCAAATTTTCCAACCATGACATAGAGAATGAAAGAAAATATCCAGATCTTGCACCACAAGTCTTTATGGAGACAATATCCTTGAACCCTCTCGGAGGAACTGTCACTAAGCCACACCAATGGGTAGACAGACTGGACATAACCAGAATCTTAGGATTGTTGAAGATACCACACTTTGGCAGAGGCTAATATGTGATGGCATGAATCAAGAAACTGTTAGATGTTATGCATGGAGGGGATGTATGGCTGGACAAACCCATCCCCATAACTATTGAACTTATTGCATAGATTATGGGACTACCCATCCGAGGTATGGATCCCGCGCTGATACTGGATGACAGGTCCAAGGAAAAAGCATTGGCATAATAAATGAAAAATAAATATGGCACCGACAGGGGAACGAGAGGCATTATAATCAAGTGAATTAATGATGTCACAACAGAACTGGGAGAAAAGATCTTACCCTACAAATTGCTAATAAAATTCCACAAAGATGAAGTACCGGTAGGAGTCATCGCAGCTACAACTCAGTGTGCGGAAGGCACCTTCATAAGATGGGCACCATATTTGTCAAACTTGTTCCAAATAGATTGTAAAGATGCGTAGGAAGTAGGTATGGAATTTCATTATTCATGGCTGATTACTCTCATTGCTTTCGTGGGATGGAAAGAACCGGACCACATCACCTTTTGTACCACACCATATCCAGGAGGAGCGAGATATTGCATCCTGAAATCTGCGCCACTGGACAATCATAAGAAGGAAAATGGAGTTATATTCGAAGCTTACCTACGAGAAATGCAGGAAGAAATCAACCGAGCATGGAGAAAAACACCAGAGGCTGTCGCGTGATTTAGGGGCATCACCAGTTTCTGAGCTAGGCGACAAGCCATGTGGATACAACCAAGATAGGACCCACATAAATAGTGGCTACAAATGTGCTATTGCATCATTAAGGGAGACATTGACATGATCATCCACGATTGGTCATATGAATGTAAGATCCCAACCATACCCAGAGCAGTACCGAGACAAACAATAGAAGGAAGGCCTCCATAGGCAGAAGCATAGCCTCCACAAGTCCCAGTACCCAAGAAACCAAGAACGGGCCAAATCAATTCGACTTAGACAGAGGGCGATTGAGAGCAGCCAGGGACCCAGAAGGGGAGAACAAAAACCACTCAACTAACCAATGAACAATAGAACCTAGTTGAGCGAGCACAAGAAACCATGACGAACCCCATCACACAAGAACTAGGGGGAACTAAGAGACTAGAAGTACAAGAAACAGGTTCTCACAAGAAATCAAAGGCACAATGATCACTACCAAAATACACAATCACAAAGGATGATTGCGAGATGATTGCTAGAATGGTCCAAGACTGCCTTTCATATGACTTTGATCATGCAGTGCACTATAGGGATAAATTGTAGAAGGATCTGGCATAAATGAGGCAAATCCTAAAGAAACTCGGAGAATCCCAGATAACAAGTAGTAGCAGAGGCATAGAAACATTGAGCGCATGGACCACAGAAAGAATAGAGGTAGGAGAACACGACTCTGTTCTTTCGAAGCCACATTCCACAGTTTACATAAAGTTGAGCATGCTATGAATGGATGAGATTGTGGGACAGACACCACTAAAGGACTTGGATCAGATCCAATTGTTCCTAACACAGATGCCAGCATAGGCCTTATACCAATTGCATGTTAGTGTCGACCATGAGATACAGTCTCGAGCACATAAAAACTTGGTCAAGCTACAACAAGCAAAAAAGAAGCATGAAACAATGGAAACAATTTGCATGCAAGAAAAATCGGAAACACAGGAGGAGAAGGAATGTAGAAATGATTTGGAACGCAGAGTGGAAGGCATTTTTGGAAAACTTCCAACTATTGCATAAGGAAGTGAACTCCCAGCGGTAGAAAAGATCGATCATATTTCACAGGCAATTGATCAGTATTAGAAGGAGATCGAGAATCTTCGTGGACAGATTAGACCAACAAATCCACTAGCAGTAAAGGAGTAGAGGAAGCAGGAAGCAACAGTGCAACCACAAGAGCTAGAAAAATAGGTCAGCAAAGTAGCTGACTTGCTGGATAAAGCAACACAACTCTCGACAAAGATGGAAGAGGATCCACAGGTCCAATAATGGGACGAGGAGGAGGAAAGGATCAATGCAAATATCCAATAATTCAAGAAGCAGCAGAAAACCATCCCAATTCTAGAATGGGTCAAGGGGACACAAGAGTTAAAGAAGTTACAAGGAGAACTTCTCACTGCACAAACACAGAAACAGGAGTGTCAGGCTCAAATAGAACTATTGCAGGAACAAATAGCAGTAGTACTGGAGAAGGCAGAAGAAGCCAGAACACAGACAACACAGACTCAACTAGAATGTGCAGAACTGATAAGCGAAGAAGTAGCAACACAAACAGTCGATATTATAAAAGAAAAAACTACGCAGGCACTGACAAAAGTAGCAGAATTGCGGGAGAAGTTCCAGACGATCACTAGGGAGATTGAGGAAGTAAAACACAATTAGGTGACTCAGGATGAGTCACATGTCAGTGTTGGGGGCCTGTTGGCACCAAACCGAAGTGGAAATAAGGATGATCATGGGAAAGAAAGCGTACAAGAAACTGGAGTGACAACTAGCAAAATATCAGCACGCATGAATGCAAGAAAGCGTGCCTAGAGGAAAGCGCCAACTGGAAGAAGAATAACATGCGCATGGGATAAAAACCTAGCGTAAGAAGGGTTAGGGTTTTGGTAATATTCTGTAAGTGGATGAAGAACTGAAAATGTATAAATATAGATACAAAAGTATCATATAGGGTGGTTGGTTATGGTTGGTTGTTTTTGGTTGTTGTTGTTGTTGTCGTTGTTGATTTTATGTTAGGTTTTATGAGGATTATGACTTTCGTTGAGTGATTGTTTTGAGTATTGTTGTCGGCGATACACGAAGGGTTTTTGAGTTGTATGAACTGATTTTTTTAAGACGTTGAGCAGGAAAAGATAGGAGGGAAGGTAGATATGAGGATTATACCATAGGCTATAGAGCTTGGTGCAATCTAGTTCACCTCACATAGATCTTACCCACTTTTTCAGATAACTGTAAGCATGCGACCCAAGGAAATAAATAATTACCATAATAAAAGAGCCAAGAGTTAGATCTTTGTGGACGTAGCCCAGGAGGGGTGAACCACGGTAATCGTTGTGTAATGTGTTGAATGTCTGTATATCTTTAACTTCTTTCAGCAATAGATGATTATAATTGATGAATAACCAAATGCATTATTAGAATCCATTTATATTTTGAGTTATATGCATGTGATTCATAAGAACAAGTAGATTACAATAACAGTTCACAGAACAGGGCCTTAATCAAGAAACCCTTTATCCCCTACTTTGTCCTAGACTGTAAACACCTAAGTCCTACAGTCAACCATCTATAGCTATCTCGGGTGAGACTACGCAATACCTTTCGAGTGCTGCGTTGCCTTCTGGTTTACTAGGAGGGTTGATAGTTAGAGGCTTTGTTGGAACCCCAAATGACATGAACCATGGGTCAATAACTCAGATAACCAGAGAAGGGAGTCGATAAAATCCAACAATCAACCATACACTAATGAAGAAAACATTCAAGAAGAGACACCCATGCCAAAAGAACCATAAAAAAAGATTCAAAAGAATCATCTAGAAATTCAAATTATAGGAGACAAAAGTGATGGAGTAGAAATAAGGAGAAAAATGTTATATGAAGAACAAGAAATTATTTTTGTAATAGAACCCAAAATGTTTTCAGAAGGCAGTAAAAGTGAGGATTGGATAAAATCAATGAATCGAGAACATGATCAAATAGAGAAAATTCAGACTTGGGAACTGGTTCTAAGACCTAAAGATAAAAATGTTGTAGGAACCAAATGTATATTCAAAACAAAAATCAATGAAAATGGACAAATCATAAAAAATAACAATAGACTAGTATGCAAAGGATATGCCCAATTGGAAGGAATTGACTTTGGAGAAACCTTTGCCCCAATAGCAAGATTAAAATCCATCATAATGTTTATGGCATTTGAATGTTTCAAAAACTTCAAATTCTATCATATGGATGTCAAGTCAACATTCCTATATGGAACCTTAGAATAATAAGTCTACATAGAACAACCTGAAGGATTTAGATTGACATAAAAAACAGACTATGTATGCAATTTGAAGAAGGCTATGTATAGTCTTATACACGCCCCTAGAGCATGGTTCTCAATACTTGATAAATATCTACAACAATAAGGATATAAGAGAGGAACTACTGATAGTAATCTATATATCAAAATTAAAGAACAAGATATGATTGTTGTAGTTACTCAAATAGAAAAAGGAATATTCATATGCCAAAGTAAATATGTCAAATAAATTCTAAAGAAATTCCAAATGGAAGACTGCAAACCAATGAGAACTCCTATGGTCATAGGATGCAAATTGAGCTTAGATGATGATTCACCAAAAGTATACCAGACTATGTATAGATCCATGACTAGAAGTATGCTCTATGAAACAACAACAAAACCTGAATTAATGTAGGATAGTGGGTAGGTTTCAATCCACACCTAAAGAAACTCCCTTAAAATCAGTAAAAAGGATATTTAGATATCTACAAGCTACAATAGACTTTGGATCATGGTATCCAACTACAAAAGAGTTTACTTTGAATTCATATATCGATGTAGATTGGAAAAGTAGTATAGATGATAGGAAAAGAACTAGTGGAGGAGCATTCTTCCTAGGAAAGTGCCTATTGGTATGGATAATTAAGAAAAAAACACCTATATCACTATCCACAACAAAATCATAATATATTTTTGTTTCATCTTGATGCACACAAGTAATCTAGATGAAACAAATCCTAGAAAATTTACAAGTGAAATATGATCATCCAATCACTATCAATTGTGATAACACCAGTGCTATAAGTATCTATAAGAATATTGTAATCCACTCTAAAAACAAACATATCCCAGTAAAATACCATTTCCTTAGAGATCAGGTTACTCAAAAATTAGTGAAAGTGGAGTATGTAGACACAAAAGAACAAATTGCAGACATTTTTACAAAACCCTTACCCAAAAGCACATTTGAAAATCTTAGACAGAAATTAGGAGTAATCTCCATCCCTAATTGAACTGTAAAAACCTCATCAGAAAAGAAATTACAAAGACAAGAGGAGCATCATCGCAGAGGGAGAATAATCTCAAGGGGAGCAAAGAAATATCCCTTCTGTCATTGTTGTCAAAGGGGGAGGACAAGTAGTAAAATTCAAACCATAAAACTCAAAACGAGGAATAATATAGTAAAAGACAATTTTATTGTGTTTTTGTCAATGAAAAAGGGGGATATTGTTGAAAGTATGGTTTTCATTGATTCCAACTATGCATAGGACACAATTTTAGAGAAATAGCACTGCATCGCGCAAAGAATATCGTCCAGGAAAAAAATTCAGAGAAATATCGTTGCATCGCACATGACACAAATTCAGAGAAATAAAACTACATCATGCAAAGATCAGAGTATTGGAAGTATGGTTCTCATTGATGTCAACAATGCACATGACACAAGCTAAGGAAGAAATAACACTACATCACATAGAGATCGCACAAAACATAAGCTCAGGAGAAAAAGTGTTGCATCACGCAGAGATCGTGCAGAATGCAAGTTCAGGAAAAAATAGTGTTTCATCACGTAGAGATCAGGCCATTGAAATTTTTTCTAGATCAACAATGATAGATGTATCATGCTTCATCCATATAACCTATCACACACAACATCAAATTAATATTAAAAAGTACATTGTTGAGTCCCCTACCATGGTCGACATGGAAGTAATATTAAAACCACATTGTTGAGTCTCCTACCTCGCACGACATGGAAGTAATATTAAAACCACAATGTTGAGTTCCCTACCATATGCGACATGGAAATAGTATTAAATCCCCATTACGACAAATTTTGAGACACAAGAAGGTGCAAGCCATTGTGACAAGTTCTGAGACACAGGAGGTACAACCTTATTGCGACAAGTTTTCGAGACATAAGCAAAGAAACCCCATTATGAAACGTTCTGAGATGCAAGAAGAAATAGTATCATTGCAACCATTTTTATATACATGAGAGGCACAACCCCATTAAGACAAATTTATAAGATGCAAGAGGCGCAACTCATTGCGATAAATTTCTGGGACACGAAAGGTACAACACCATTGTGATAAGTTTTTGAAACATGAAAGACACATCCCCATTGCAACTTAATCCATGATTGTTTCCCTAAGTCAAATACTTTGGAAATGGGTCGAAGGAAGAGACTAGGTTCCCAAGATATTCAGGCATGGAAATAAAGTATCAAGATTGAATCCTGATCTCAAGCCAATGACAAATGAGTTTTGATGAAACTAGGGAATTGTGTAATGATGAAAGTCACAATCTTAACCATATTTGTTTAAGATATTCTAAGATCGACCATTCCATAAGGAATATTGACATAAGAAATAACTAAACTCAATTAATTTAAAGGGGATTTACAGATCAATTTAATTTAATTTCAATAACATCCTATTATTAATGAAGAGGCACATTGATTCATTGAAGAGACACAATAGTTCAGTGATGCAAACCATTTGGTAAGATATATAAACCCATTATAATGAAGAATTAAAGTGTGACGGAGGAGATATTTGAGTATACCTGAAGCAGAGTCACTAGAATATATGAGATTAAAAATAAAATGCACACAGTGAGGGTGGAAAGGAGGAGCTAGAGAGGATTGTAGTCCTCTACAGGTTGAAACATGAACAAAAGGGAGTTGAAGCTTCCTTTAAAGTTGGTTCTTGAAGAAAACAGGGGGTTGATGCCTCCTTTCAAGTTGGTTCTTGAAGAATACGGGGGGTTGGAGCCTCCTTTCAAGTTGGTGCTTGAAAAATCAGGGATTTCTAGCTTCCTTGAGTAACTTCTTAAAAAATAAGGGGATTTGTGTCTCCAAGAGTTGGTTCTATAAAGAGGGTTGGTTTCCTTCACAATCACAGATCATTCTTTATAAACTTTTTAATTATATTTATATAATTGATTTAAAATACAAATCCATTTTTTATCTATTCTGGTGATTAATAAAATAAAAAAGTAATTACTAATTGTTTAAAAAATTAATATTGATTCACCCCCCCTCTCAATATTTCTAGCAGGCCTTTATTACATGGAAACCATATTTAGGACTTATTAACTAATGCCATCCTTTATTACATGGAAAATATATTATTCTATCTACGTGAGGGGTTAGGTCCATAACATGCCCTCCCCCTTAAAAAAGAGCCTTGTCCTCAAGGCTTAAGATGAGGAAAATGTTGGAGAATGGTAGTCAGCTCCCATGTGTCATATTCTGGCGGAGTATCCTTCTCGTGAACCAAAGCTTCATGGATGATGCATTGACGAAGAAAACACTCTCATTGGTCCAATACGACTTGTATCTATAACCAAATGGAACTTTCTTCATCAAACTTTGGTAGGTTGGTCTAGGTATGGAATTTGGTGCCAATCACTTTCTACAAGCATGAGACATGAAAATAGGATGTAGCTTGGAGTGACTCGAGAAAGCTAGCTGATATACCAATGGCCCTGCATGTTTGAGAATAGTATAAGGACCATAAAATTTTGGTGCAAGTTTCTGACACTGGTGGGTGTTGAGTGAAGTATACTTGTATGGTTGGAGACAGAGAAACACCTGGTCCCCTTCAACTGACCCTGATCTACCTATTTCTTCATGTGGTTTTGATCCATTACCAATTTTTCTTAGAGAGAAGGGAGAATGGTCATGAATATTATAAGATTGTGGCCAACCTCATGAACCTTGGAGACACCCAATATGTATGGGAGAACCGGTGGTGGATTATATCCGTAGATTACTTCAAATGGAGTCATGCAAGTAGGAGTATGGTAACAGGTGTTGTACCACCATTTAGATAGGGGTAACCATTGAACCCACTGATGTTGTCTGTCAAACACAAAACACCTCAAATATGTTTCCAAAAACTTGTTTACCACTTCCCTTTGTCCATGAGTCTATGGATGATAGGATGTGTTGAGATGCAATTGAGTTCCCTAGAGATTGAATAATTCTTTCTAGAAATTTCTAGTAAAAGTGGGATCATGGTCAGAAACAATAGAATGAGGCACATTCCATGGAGTTTGAAGATATTATCCATAAAAAATTGATCCATTTTGGATGTTGTGAAAGATTTTTGAAGAGCACATAAATAAGCATATTTGGAAAGACAATCCACTACCACCATGATTACTGACTTATTTTCTGATTTGGGTAAGAGAAAAAATGAAATCCATAGAAATATCCATCCAAATAGTAGTTGGAAGAGGAAGCGGTTGGAGTGTACCAAGAGGTTTGATAGTCTCTCCCTTATTGCATTGACATGTATCAAAAAGGTGCAGATGTCCCATTTCATACCATCCCATAAGAAATATCATTTGAATCATTCATAAGTTTTGGTAAACTTAAATGGCACGTTATAGGTGAAGCATGAAACTCAGAGAGAAAATTGGATTTAAGGGCCAACTATTTGCTTAAATATAAGTGGTCTTTATAGAAAAAATCTTCATTGTGCCAAAAGTACCCTGGAGCAGTTTGGGGATCATGTTGAAGCTTTTGGATTAGGGTGGAAATTTTGGGGTCTTGAAACCATTCTTGTCAAACAACCTAAAACCTATCGGAGAAAATGAATGAGAGGGAAATATGGACCTTTATTATTCATATTTTTTGGAAAGAGCATCAACCACCACATTTTATTTTCCCTTCTTGTAAACAATATCATATTCATATCCAAATAAATTGGTCACCCATTTTTGTTTCTCTAGGGATGAAATTTGTTGTTCGAGGAAGTACTTGAGGCTTTGATGATCCATTTTAATTTGGAAGCATTTTCCCAATAGATAAGGGCATCAGAGATCCACTGCATGCAAAATATCCAACAATTCCTTTTGATAAATCGATTGGCCCAAATTTTGGTTTGAAAACTCTTTGCTAGTGAAAGCCAAAGGTCATCCATATTACATGAGGACTGCCTCGATTCCTCTCATTGATGCATCACATCCAAAAAAAAGGTCTTGATGAAGTCAGGTAGGGCCAGTATAGGAGTAGTGCACATAGCTTCTTTCAAGGCTTGGAAGGATTGGTCAGCTGCTAGAGTCCAACTGAAAGAATTATTTTTAAGGAGAATTGTGAGAGGAGTCGCAATTTTTCCATAATTATGAACAAAATTGCGATAATATCCCATTAAACCCAGGAAACCATCCATAATTTTAAGAGTTTTATGGCTATACCAATTCTGCATAGCTTCAATCTTCTTAGGATCCACCCTTACACCAATCTTGCCAACAATATGGCCTAGGTACTCAACTTCAGAGGAGCCAAAAGAAAATTTAGACCATTTGATGAAAATTTGGTTCTTGGAGAGGAGATGGAGAACTTGATCTACATGTTGTTACACATCAAAATTTCACATTTTCATTTCACACCCTAAGTGTTGCAAATGTCACAAAGTGACGTATGCACATCAGTAAGTGTCGCATTCATTGTCGCAAGTATCGTATGCACCTTCCCAAGTGTCACAAACACTTTTTGAGGTGTCTCCACCCCTTAAAACCATTAAAACAATTCTTCATGATCCTTAAGTCATTTGGGAGGAGGAAAACCATCATTTCTAGGTCAAAACACACTTTTTCCTTGAAACATTCAACCCTTTTTGGAGCATTTATGAAGGGTGGCGCCCACCTGCCAATATTGGGGGTGGTCACATGGAACCCCCTATGACACTATAGGGGAAAACCACTATTAGGGTGGTGCCCTATCTCTCACTGGGGGGAGCGTCATTCTTGTTGAGAGAAAGGGGGGATCTCCTCCACCTTATCCTATGGGAAAGATCCTTCAGATTGGGTTAGTTCTGTTCAACCCTCATACTTGGGATTCAATTTAGGATATGATCCAAGCCTTATGGATCCATATCCTCAACCATATCCCTCATTTTATCATGTATTTTTTTCTTCTCAAGCCTATATTTTGAAGGCTTTCCAAGGTGAAAAGAAGGAAGCTTTTAGGTATCAAACCTTTGATCCTGGTAGATTCGTGCAAGGGAAGGATGAGGAGAGTATGGAGAAGTGTTGCATCATCATCCATGGTTTGTCAATATTCTCTTTGGGTTCTCATTTGAATATACTTTTCCTATTTCCTTCAATATTTTGTATTCTTGCATGTGCTTGTCTATTGTTGCTTCAATATTCGTAGATGAATTTGTTTGATCTAATCAACTAGAGTAGGAGGTAGTGGTTTCTCTTTGCTTCCTATTGAAACTATCAAGTTGTGCCAGGGAGTTTGGAGATCAAGATCAGATTGTAAGTAGCAAGGAAAAACTTTTAAACCATGTGCATCACACCCTTTCTCCCTCTCTCTTTCTGATTGGTTAAACAAAGTTCAAAGGGATGTTAATATCCACTTGTAGTGTTTTTGTCTTGGTATAGGGGGTTGCAATACAAGGGAGGTTTCACCTATCCGCACGGGAAATATTCTATAACAGAAATTGGTGAATTCATTGGGGATGGATTTTGAATATTCTTTCCCTGGATCGTCTAAAACCTTTTCCTACCCTTAGCTATTGTTTGTTGCTTGATTCTGATCTACTTCCCCTTCTCTCTTCCTCATTGAATACATCACAAAGTCGTTGATTGAGTTTTCTGAGTTTTTATCCTTCTTTTTTGGTTTTTTGGATAGGTTGCACTCCCCTGCAATGTATACCAAATCACCATGGTGCCCTGTCCCCTTGTGAATAGGAGCACCAGTGTCCTATTTTAGGCCTTTCTTCCTATTTTTGCTTTCCTATTTTTAGTATGATCTTGAGGGGATTTTTTCCCAGAGACTCCTTGACTATATTTGACTTTGTTTTCCTGACAATTTGACATTTATCACTCATTTATGTTTATCCCTTGAGTTTTCAAATTTTCTCCTAGTTGTGATCCCCCAAGGTTAACAGGATTCGTTGGTTCTTCCTGCCTTTGAGTTTGTCTAATCTTCGTCTCACAAATATTTCAGATTGCTTAGTTGTGTAGGATTGTTCATCAACTAGGGTTTACAAAGGTTGGTTGGTATTGATCCTTCTAGTATTCATTTGAACCATCTCACTTTTCTAGATGATTAGGACTCTTGTGCTTACCACAACCCAACTTGATTTTTGTTTCTTGTTGCTCATTGTTTGAGGATTTTCATGAGTGTTTGTATTCTTTCTATTTTGGATATTTGAGTTCTTGATTGAACAATTTATCCCCTTCTTATTGTCTTTCAATCCTCAAGATTATTGAGTGTGCTTTGCTTGATATTTTTTTTCCTCGTAGTTCTTTGTATCAAACACATATCTATTTCATTTGAAAGTTAAGAAGCAAAAATTTTGCATATCACATTGCATACATAATCAAACAAATAAATTACGCATTCATTAGGATGTTTTCTTTGGTATATGTTTGGAAAAAGAGCTTGTTTTTCATATGCATTTCGATTATCGAAAAACATTGCTTGGTTGTTTGGCATCACAGAAATTGAAATTTGCATTGTTTTGAGTGCCTTCTTGTGTTAAGAAGAACAGAACTCTTCTCCTTCCCATACATAGAATTAATTGAAAGAAAGAATTGCATATCATTCTTTTTCTTTCTATTGGAGTCAATTCTCTTACACATCATCAGTTTCATCTATGTGAACCCTCTAATTTAAAATCCATTAAAATCAACCACGTGCTAATAAAACCAACTAGAACATTTTTTGGTTTTAGCACACCAACCATAGCATAGGATTAGGTTCTTTTGACTAGGTGTAGTGAGTAAATTGTCTAAGACTACTAAAAAGATTGTAGAGAACTAAAGAGTGTACAAATCCAACTTTCGTATAAGCATAGCAGGGAACCCCCTCTACACAAGTATAAACACAAGGTCACATGTGGGAGAGCAATGAACATTACCCCTCCAAATCTTAACCAATCGTAGAAGAAATATCATATATTGGGGGTTGTTCTTGAGAAACCACTGGTTTCATTTGGTCTCAGTGCTTCATGAATTCTGAATTTGTTCAAGGTCCTCTGGAGTCCTATCATAAAACTTGTCTTTAGTTCTCTTGAAGAGCTTCAGACTTTGGCATCCTTCCCATACATTTGGTCCCGACTGTCGATTGTACCCACCCACAGGTTGACTGCGAGTTGGTATCCTTAGTCGCCTTTCCTAGGTACCTACATACGTGAATTTGGGGGGATTCCCAGGGTACTAGGGGAAAACATCATATCACACTCTCAGTACCCTTGGAGGGTGATCTCGTGAAAGTGAGGGTTTCTTGCACCAAGAAGGGATGTTACATGGAGGTTTGGGTAATTCCTTTTTATTTATTTGCCAGTGTCTTGATATCCTGTCTTCAGAAGATCCTTGAGCCTATTGTTACTTGGTTGATTGTTTTTAGTTTTCATAGGAGTGTGTTTCTTTAAATTTTGTAGTCGGCCTTAGGATCTAATATTTCACATTATGGAACTCGAAAATCAGGAACCTCAACACAATATTTCTTATGAAGCAACGATCACATATCATACTTCTAAAACTAGGAGCGTCGCTCTTGGAAGTGGCCATCAGGTTGAATTACTGGTCCCAACCTTTTTAGAAATATTTGCATCTTTTGTGAATCCTTTGTTTACTGATCCACTTGGCCAACCACTCATTGATCCACCATCCAAAAGATATGTTGATTCTTATTATTCTTATTTATTACTGCCTGGTTCCACCACTACACCATCTTTTGGCGTGAACCCATCATCATTTTGTTTTCCTGAAGGACTTGGGAAATCATCTTTTTGCAAAAATCATGTAGTTGATATTGTTGGTTCTTCATATTTACTAGAAATTTCATTGACCGAGGTAACCTCGACTCAACCACTTTTGCAATCATCTCTTCTCTCACATGGGTCCGGTAACATGCATGCTTCACTATTTCCACACGTGTACACACCAAGTTCTTTACTTGGTCATTCCATCGGTCAAATGGCTAGTATTAAAGTCATTCACACAACCATGGTTGCATAAGCTATTCCACCTCCATATCACACATCACATATTAGTACACCCTACATTGGAGGTCAATATTCAATGGGAGGCCAACCTTCAATTGGGGGGAAACATTCAGTTCCAAAGAAATATTTTACTGGGGGAAACCTAAATGGTTGCAACATCAACAAGCCTAGGGGAAACTCCTTTTCCGACTTTAATTCTCTTTCCAAGGCCTTCCTGATGCATTTTCAGTTTCTTATACAGTATGATAATGGTCTAGATATTTTGACCTCACTCTGGAAATACTCTTCCTCCCACATATATGATCACATCCATGAGTGGAGGTGGTGTAGATGGATTATTAAGGCTCCCATTCTAGACTAACTCCTTGTGATTGATTTACAAGTCACTCTTTCCTCCCATCACCCATGGTGTCTCTATGGGAAATGCAATTATTGAGGAGCAGGCTATAAAATGTGCATGGCATTTGGACTTGGTTTACTCCCAGTCTGACACACTTTACTATATGATACCTAATGCTCCTCTTCCATTGAACGATCCATCAAGACCTCCTCTAGAACCTAGTTCCATTCCAAATACCACAACCACTTTTTCTCCTTCTCAAACCTCTGAGGTGAATATGGTCCAATCCACTTCATCTTCACAACCTAGGGGTAAGAATAAAATCAAGGGTAAATCCAAGAAACATGATAATGATCAGGATAATTCTAATATTGTTGATACTCAACCGACGAGGAATCTTAAATATCCTTGTATGATTTGTGAGGAAGGCCACTACATGAAATAATTACCTCATCGTGAGGCTGTCACTAAATATGTGAAGGGTACCTCTCAACCAGATCAACAAAAACATTTGGTAGTGCAAAATCCTTCCTCTTCGCAAGGGGGAAATGTAGGTCATTCCCACCATGGGGGTGCTTACACAAGTTCCTCTTAGGTGTACATGTTTAAGACGGTTAATGTCACGACTTGAGAAAATACCTGTGACACTCCTCCAGGTGATCAACCTAAATGAAAGGTTGTTGATAAGCCCACTAGTTCCACTCCTCCTCCATCTTCCAATCCTCTTTAGATTGAGAAACCAATCTCTAACACAATGTTGCGCCCACCCAAGAGTGTAATTTGAAAATTGACATTTAATTGAAATGCCAGCGCTTCCTAAAACTACAACATCATTGATGATTTGGAACAAACACCTTGTGCTATGTCATCCCTTGAAGTTCTACAACACTATCCCAATCAATGTAGAACCCTATTGTCAGCCATTAGAGAGATGGATCCCGAGGAGTTGAACCTGATTATGTTTAATCTGGATTATTTTAAGAATAGGGTCTCCCACCACTTATCATTCCAAATTCAAGTTTTGGTTGGTGGAAAAAACATCCATCACACTATTTTGGATGAGGGAGCCTCCACTTGTGTCATGTCTTTGCCTTGTTGGAAATCCCTTGGTTCTCCTACACTTACCTAGTCTCCTACCACCTTGAAAGAATTTTATGGACATGGTTTCCATCCTCACTGACTCATGAATTCATTGTGATGTTAAATGGTGAGACTGTTCCGGTCAATGTCAAAGTGGTTGAATCACCCTTGGATTATAATTTGTTACTTGGTCATATTTGGTTCTATGCGATGACTACCATCGCATCTTCAGTGTTTCATATCTTATGATTTCCCCATCAAGGAAAAATAATCATTGTTGAAAAATTTGAGTATACAACTCTAGATATCCATAATGTTGCAACAAACAATGTCCCTTTTCTAGGACATAATGGTTTTGAGAGTGTAGGTGTAGGTCTTCTTAAGGATTCCTCACTCATGGGGGTTTTCCTTTTCTTTCTCCTCCCACCACACAGGTTTCCATGTTAAACATGATTTTGAATCAGGTGTGAAAATCCTTATAATTATTTGATCCTTTGGTAGTATCTGGTCTCAATGAGTATATTTCATCATATCTGTCAATCTTGTTAAAAAATGAAATAGACCCACCTCCATTAAAATTGAGTACTCAAACCTTCTTTTCCTCTACCTAGTGAAAATTTTCCCATTAGTAATTAGACACCTAAATGGAGAAATAAGAAGATTCATTGGAGGAAACATAGTTTGGGGGGTAGGTATCCAGCCTCTGCACACCATTCTGGAGCAAAACCACTAGCTTCTATCATGCAAGCTAGGGTAAAAACACCTCTAGAGAGACACGCCGCTAGGAGTGATCCTCGTTCAAGGGGCATTTCCATCGTAACGTAGTAACTATTTTTTGAATGACCTTATTCTTTGTTCTTTCTGATGCTCATTAATACATGTGAATATATTATCGAGTACACTTTTATCTCTTTTTCAGACTGGTAAAATCTATAAGAAAAATGAACTCTTTAGAGTCTCCTTTAAGATCTTTTTATCCTCCCTAAACATGAAAATATTGTCGAGTGAGGTTGCTTTCTTTCAAACTCGTTAAAAGGTTTGAAAGGGTGTCTTTCGAGTGGTGTTTTATCTCTTTTTCAGCCTCGCAAGACTAATTACGAAAAAGGACTACTCTAATCAAGCATGATTTGAAGAGCTCTCCTATTTATTATTTTACAAATTTTTCAGGCTTAGGGAGACTAAAATTATGAAAAAAGTCATCCATGGAGTAGTCTTTAAGTTCTTTTTAGACTCTCTAAACATGAAAAATCACTGAGTTTACCTTCTTTGTGCTCTTAAAACTATGCATCGAAGGAACTATGTGAGTCTAATCTCCAGGACCCATATGGGACTGAACCCCTCCTTCCTCAGGTTCGTTAAACATATGTCGAGGGAATAATCTGAAGGATGAGCTATACCAAGAATATGTTATCCTCTTGAAGCTCATTACAAAATAAAGAGGTACTCATCTATCTGAATGGGGGAAAAATTGAAAGAAGTGGGTCAAGTTTTGGAAACCTTTATGGAAGCCACTATTGTTGCCCTTGAACATGGCACATGTTTTCATTTCATATTATAGTGGGGTAACCCACTTGTCTCTAAGTCATACCAATTCCATGTGTCACCATGATTTTTTGTTGAGTTGAAGAATGATCTTATTTCTATCACATTATATTCTTGGTACTCATCAAGTCAATGTTTCCAAGTCACTTGTCATGCCTCATAATGTTCAAGGGAAGTTTCACTTCAAACCATCCATCCCCAATATTACCAAAATTGTTTTCTTGAGTCAGTCCATACTCATTCAATCCACCATCTTACATCAATTTCCTATGTCATTTTCATGTCGATGATGGGGGATACATCCAGGCCCTCCTTTGATGAGCATTTTTGATCGACTTCAACACATTATCTAGGACAATAGGTTTACATAATTGGCAGGCCTCATTGCTTACGACAATAGGTTTACATAATTGACCTCTAATCATATGATTCCATGAATGTTTGATCTCATGTCATTTGTTCACATTCATTGGAATGTACTAGGGTACCTTGGGAGTCATTGTCATCATTGGATATTTACCTTACACTTGTTAATGGTTTACCTCAATGACTGGTAATAAAGTGGTTTCTACCATGTTCGACATCAAATCATATATTCACATGTCTATATTCATACTACATCGGGATCAAGAAAAAGAACCTAGGTTGGGCGCTCACTCTATTATTTTCATTTCCCAGATTGCAATGGAGATCATTTGAGCATGTAAACGATTTTAGTAAAATCACCATGCTGGAAATATTACTGATATGTATACTGTCACATAGATCCACATTGTATTTATCTGTGGCTATATTTTGTCATTTCATAGCTCCACTATGTAATTTTTGTGGCTATGATCAGTTCATGTCATGGAGGTATGGATCCAAATTGTATCTCTGGTGGCCATATCCTTAGTCAATATTCTCATGGATCTGAAATGTATTTGTCAGTGTCCATTCTTTGAGTCATATCGCTTTCCAAGCATAGGAATGTCTACCTCGAAAATGGAACATATATTAATATTGTTTGATGATTTTTTGCATCTTCTACCAGGTTCTCCCCTCCAACACCCTTGCATTGAATAATTTGTAAAGTATTTTGGCCATCGGTTTCTCTTCTGACCTCACACTTTAGGGGGGGAGCTGTTACACATCAAAATGTCACATTTTTGTTTTGCACCCTAAGAGTCACTAGTGTCACAAAGTGACGTGTGCATCTCAATAAGTGTCACATTCACTGTCACAAGTGTCATATGCACCTTACCAAGTGTCACATTTACATTGTGAGGTGTCTCCACCCCTTGAAACCATTAAAACAATTTTTCATGAACCCTAAGTCATATGGGAGGAGGAAAACCATCATTTCTAGGTCAAAACACACTTTTTCCTTGAAATATTTGACCCTTTTTTGAGCATTTATGAAGGGTGGAACCCCCATGACCATAATGGGGGTGGTCACATGGTTCGCCCTCTACCACTATAGGGGAATTACATTGTTAGTGTGGCACCCTATCTGTCACTGGGGGGGAGCACCGTTCTTGTTGAGACAAAGGGGGGATCTCCTCCACCTTATTCTATGGGCCGACTCCTTTAGATTGGGTTAGTTGTGGTAAATCCTCATGCTTGGGATTCAGTTTAGAATCTGATGCAAGCCTCAAGGAACCATATCCTCAACCATATCCCTCATTTTCTCATGGTTTTTTTGCTTCTCAAGCCTATATATTGAAGGCTTTCCAAGGTGAAAAGAAGGAATATTTCAGGTATCAAACCTTTGATCTTGGTAGATTCATGCAAGGACTGGATGAGGAGAGATTGAATAAGTGTTGCATCATCATCCATGGTTTTTAAGTATACTCTTTTGGTTCTCACTTGAATATACTTGGCCTATTTCCTTCAAGCTTGTGTATTCTTGCATGTGCTTTTCTATTGTCGCTTCAATATTTGTAGATGAATTTGTTTGATCTAATCAACTAGAGTAGGATGTAGTGGTTTCTCTTTGATACCTATTGCAGGTATCAATTTATGCTAGGGAGATTGGAGATCAAGCTCAGATTGGTAGCAGTGAGGACAAACTTTGAAACCAGGTGCATCACACTATTTCTCCCTCTCTCTTTAGGATTGGTTAAACTAACTTGAAAGGGATGTTAGTGTCCACTTGTAGTGTTTTTGTCTTGGTGTAGGGATCTGTAATCCAAGGGAGGTTTCACCTTTCCATAGGGGAAATATTTCATAACACATGGGTAAGATGGGTTGGCCATTTTTTATTATATATGAGAATATCATCAAAGAAACTAACACAAAGTGACGGAGGAAAGGATGAAAGACATAATTCATGAGATTTTGAAAAGTAGAGGGGGAATTACAGAGACCAAATGGCATGGCCAAAAAATCATAGTGGCCCTCATGAGTGTGAAATGCAGTCTTGGGCATGTCTTCCTCTTTCATACGTATCTGGTGGTAGCTAGAATGAAGTTCAATTTTGGTAAAGTATTGAGCCCCACTAAGTTCATGCAGAAGGTCATCTATGATGGGAATGGGAAAGTTTTCCTTGATGGTAAGTTTTTTAAGGGCACGAAAAATCAAGAAACATGTCCCAAGTTATTTTCTCCTCGAGGACCATGACAACATGAGAAGAATAAGGGCTATTACTAGGATAGATAAGACCTGGTTATAACAATTCTTGGACAATTTTATCAATTTAATTATTTTGAGCAAAGGGATGACGATAAGGGAGAAAATTAGGAGGAATATTTCGTGAGATTAAAAGAATGGAATGATCATGGTCTCCATGGGAGGGGGGAAGGCCCTGGGGAGTTTGGAAAATAGTGGAATTATAAGAAAGTGTAGCTTGAAGGTTAGGGTGTACCAGGGGTGTTTCAACTACTTGAATGGAATGCAGTTGGGAAATGATTCCAGAATGACCTTTTTTGAGTAACTTTTTCATGCAGTGGGAGCTGATGATCTCCAAAAAACTTCTTGTAATTCCTTGGAATTTATATTGTTGTCCTTCCTGTTGGAATTACATGGTTAGATTCTCTAAATCCTTGCTTATTGGGACAAGAATGGGTAACTATTCATGACCAATCACAATGTCACAACCACCCATGTCAATAGAAAACATGTGAGATTTCAGGTTATACTGTCCAATTTGTAAGTCCACATTTTCACAACGCCCCCCAGATTTCATGGAACCACCATTGGCAATCATGATTTGAAAACTGTTAACAACATAGATATAGAAATTGATTTATTGAGAAAGGTGGTGATGAATGAAATTATGAGTGCTTCCACTATCAACTAGGATGATGGATTTCCTATGACTAATTTAACCAATAAATTTGAGGGTTTGGGGAGAGTAAAAACCAATTAGAGAATTCATCAAAATCAGTGGTTCAAATTTAGGAGGATCATATGGAAATGAAAGATTATTTATTTGGAGTATATCTACTTCAGGAGAAACCTCAACATATTCATCAAAACATCCTCTGAAATGGATATAAAATTTTTATGTTCTTTACACTTGTGCCCTCGAAAGTATTTATCATCATAACTATAGAAAAGACCCTTGAGTTGGCATTCATCCATTTCCACCCATGTTAATTTTTGGACCTTGAGAGAAGTGTTGTAAGGGGAAGGGGTGGTAGGTTTAGGGCGAGGAACAAAATAAGGTTTTATTCTCTAGGCCAAGATGAACTATTGTGCCTCCTTAGCACTTTTAGTTAATTCCAACCAAGTCTAGGGGTAAGCCATTGTGACCTAATCTTAGATTTCATTCTTGAGGCCACTAATAAAACATTCCCATAAAAAAGCATCTATCATACCCTTTTTTCAAAAATCCAATTGCTCAAATGAACTGATTAAATATTCCAATATTCATGACTTTTTCAACTTGGTGAGACATCCTAAATGGTGGGTGTTTTTGTCAAAGAATTCATACAACTCGGTAACAAACTATGAGCAAGAAAAATACCCTTGACGTGCATTTATATGCCATTTCCACCATTTCCATCGTTCTATATCTAAATAGATAATTCTATAATGAAGCTTGGTCCACTCATCAATAATGCCATGCATGGAGAAATAGTGTTCCATCTGAGTGACCTAGGATATTGGATCTGAGCCATCAAATTTGTTCACCTCAACTCTTAGAAGAAGGGGTTCATGAGGTAGGGAGTTGGAATAAGAGTGCACAGGTCGGTTGGAGTCAACATCTTCAGTATATATGGGTGAGTCAGAGGAGGAAGGACCCTGGAATTTGTTCATGAATTGTTGGAGAGTGGAATTGAATTCAACAATTTGGCTACCTAATTGTTCCTTGATGTAGTCCTCTTTAGCATGAATGGCAGGAATGTTAGTATTGACTTGAACCTATAGGGTATTAAGGTCATTATTCAGTTTCTGATTGGTTTATTCTTAGTGGGTGGGAACCATGAGGTGAAGAGGCTTTGTTCCATGAACAAAAAGGAATATATGTGATATATACCAATATGATAAGGGAAACAAGAGGAAACCAATGTCATAAGTGGGAAATAAGGGTGTCGAGAAGGGTATGGGTCCACGGGGTAAAACAATTGGTTAAAAATGATAGGTATCACAGAAATCAAGACAAAAAGGGTAATCCAATGAGATAGGTCTCAAATAAGGGCATGGATGGGACCCAGACCTGAATAATACTGCAGTGTCAAAATTTCCAAATTGTTAATATAACAATATTGTTGATTAAGGTTGATTGTCATTGATTTCAACCCTTGAAGGAAGTTGGAGAACCCAGGTTTGGGTAATCGATATAAGTTTTGATATATTTGTAGGTAATACTATTCTATATGGATAATACATGTCATGCCATTTCTATTGGTATGTGGAACATCACATAACTCCTCACGGTTAGAGATTTATGGCCATGTGAAGTTGGAGAACCCTCATGAGTCATCTAGAAGCCCCAAAAGGTCAAAGTAGTAAAAGTGGTTTAAGATATTTTTAGAAGGTAAATAATAAATTGAAGTGATGAGTGTACTATAATTCAAAGTGAATACAAAATAAATTATTTAAATAATAAATTTAATGGAGAAATTACTAAGTTGACAAGTGGTTAGAAGTGGGTTAGCCCTAAAATAAGGAAAGTGGTTTAAGATGGTTAGAAGGTAATCCCTTGAGTTAAAGTGAAGTTATGAGTGTACTATAAGTCAAAATTTAATGGATAAATTACTAATTGGACAAGTGGTTAGAGGTTGGTTAACCCTAAAATAAGGAAAGTGGGTTAAGATGGTTAAAAGGTAACCCCTTGAGGAAGCTACATGAAAGTATAAATAAGAGGAAAGGCTCTCTCATTTTATATCACACTTGAGAATATTGAATATATATAGGTGACTAAGGTAACCAAATTATATCTAAGCCGAATTTCAGAGAGAAGGTGAAGTAAAGAAGGCCGAAATTCAAGGGAAAATAAATTCTTTTGATGGTGATTTCTAAGGTATGTTATTTACAAGCCATCTCACCATTTGCGCAATAACTTTTTTATAGAATGATTCAGACCGTGAAATTGATATTCCATTGAGAAAACATATCCAAGTAGATTTGGTACGAATTTCATCTTGTGGGTCATTTTATTTTTGGAGTTACACTCTGTGGAAAATAGGGTTTGTGGCTAGTCCTGAAACTAGTCTAAAACAGGAGTTTCGGGTAAAAACATCATAAATTATTCATAACATATCCAAATTAAGTAAGACCAAATTTTTCGGTTATATTACAGTCCTTAGTATTCTATGTAAAATTTCCAAATCCATACAAAAAATATTCTGTGCGGGGCATGCTCTACAAGTTTGCTCTCTAGAATAAGCCAAAATTCAACAAGGTATGCCATTTTTGCTATAACTCCTTTTCTAAGATGTTCCAAGTAGTGAAACCTAGAGGAATTGCATAAAACACACTAAAGAACATTGTGTACTATTTTCAGATATTTTTTCATTACAGGTACATAGTTATGATTATTTCAAGTTAGGGTTGTTGACTAATCCAAAACTAGTCATGTGAGACTAAAGTAAAGTTTGATGAAAATGATAGTCTCTTGTTGTTAAAATTAAGGAAGGTTTGCAGGTATGTGATCATATACACCAGGTCTATTACAGAGTTACAAATCACATTTGGATGATGAAATTGATGAGGGATTTTGGTTGAGGTACATTTTGGGTACATTGTTGAGACAAGTAGTTGATGAGTTGGCACATAGATGAGGTGTATAATTGATGATGTTGGTACATATTGATGAGTCACAGTTGATGAGTAGTTGATACATGATTGGTACATACTTGGTACATGGTTGTATGCACTTGTTTATGGTATAGGTTGATTACAGGTTGTTTGGTACAGGTTGGTGCATGGTTGATGCACTTGTTTATGGTACAGGTTGATTACAGCTTGAGGTACAGGTTGATGCATGGTTTAGGTTTATTGGTATAGTTTGTTTGGTGCAGTTTTATTGGTACAGGTTTACAATAGTATATCTCAAAATAGTGTGATAGTGGTTCCATCATTCTACTTATATGTCAGGGTGGTTGGACGGGGAAATGATAGGTGGTTGTATCCACCTTCCAGTTGTATCCGGAGAACATAGGGGGTTGTAGGCTCCTTCTAGTTGTATCCAGAGAATTGAAAAGTTGGAGTTGCCCTCAGGCTATATCCTGAGAAACTAGGGGGTTGGAGCCTCCTTTCAGTTGCAACTAGAAAAAAAAGGAAGTTTGTGCTACCAATTAATGTAATTCTTGAAGACATATAAGAAAAAACATTATGTGGTTTTCTCCCGCTTTGGGTTTCCACGTAAAACACTGGTGTAGTATGTATGTGTATGACTGTTCATTTGTTCATTTCGTATTTACTCTTCAGTTATTGGATGATAATGCTACATTGATATAACACTTGGATTATATGGTTAAAAAGGATTAAATTTCTCTATTACTGATTCAACCCCCTCTCAGTAATCCAATAAATATTTGTAGTAATTTCATAACCAGGATGCAGGAGGCAAGGTTGTGCAGCCAAAATATCCTTTTTTTTCCTATTATGGTAACTACCCCCCAATTTAGGGTTTGTAGGGTTCCTATGGACAAGGGTTTACCCTGTTCTATAGCTCTCCAATACACGTATGGGGTTGACCAGTAGTACTCAGCCCAATATCTTAAGGAAACAACTAAGGAGGATCGATCGTACCCTTAGTCGTATTACATGATTGTAAGTTTTAAACCTATGAAGTAAAGAAATGCATATGTATTCTTAAGCAGAAAAAGAATTAATCAATCACTCATACACATAGTACACAAAGATTTACACTGGAAACCCTCAACCAGTGAAAACCTTTCTTATATTCATTATATCGAATTTCACCATTCACCATACAATATATACAATGTTTTTAGGTATTCCATAGAATCCAAAACCCTAATCCCTTATTCCAGGATTAATTTAGAGAACCTCTAAAAATAGCAAAAATTGCCCCCAAAAAAAATGGGGAGCTACCCCAAACCTTGTCAGCCCTGGGCTACCACTAGGTGCCAAACATTGCGTGCAAATAGGGGGGGGCATACCTGGGACCCCCACGGGAAGATCCCGGAGCACACGACACAAAGAGCACTACTATGAGGGATCATCAGATGCAGTTGTCGAATCTGATGCACCCACACACACACATGCAAAGAATATAACACATACCCAACATTCTCCCACTTGTTGTTTTCTTTGCATCCAAGGGTACACATGATTATATATAGCCAACAATCCAGGGCAGAAATGCCCATTGTTACTCTACACTAAGAGAACTTTTCTATGCTCACAGACTTTGTTAATGAATCTGCAACATTCTTCAAAGTGGCAACCTTTTCCAGTAACATCTTCTTTTCCTCAACCATGTCTCTCACAAAGTGATACTAAACATCAATATGCTTTTTCTTCGAATGATAAGATGGGTTCTTTTCCAAGAAGATTGCACTTTGACTGTCACAATCCAACATCACTGCTTTTTTTACCAACCCAATACCTTAACACAATCTTTGTAACCATACGACTTCCTTTCTTGCATGAGTGGTTGCCATGTATTCAACTTCTGTAGTTGAGAGTGCCACTACAACCTATCTTTTGCTCATCCAACTGATTGCTCCTCCTAATAGGTTAAACACATACCCACTTGTAGATATTATGTGATCCAGATCTCCATCCCAATCTGCATCAACAAAGCCATGTATGTCCACCACTTTTTCCAATCCCGGTCTTCCTTGGTAGCACAATCCATAACTGGTAGTGCCATGAAGATACCCGAAGACCCTATTTATTGTTGTCCAATTCTCCTTCCCTAGTTTTGACATATACTTGCTCAAAAATCCCACTACATGTGCAATGTCCGGTCTAGTACAGACCATTGCATACATCAAACTACCAATTGTACTGGCATACGGAACATGGGACATGTTCTCTTCTTCTTCCTGTGTCTTGGGACACTGACTTGAAGATAACTTTACACCTATAAGAATAGGAAGCTTGATCGGTTTAATTCCATGCATATTAAACCTCTACAATATTGTCTCAACATATTTTCTCTGATTCAACCAGAGTTTCTTGTTTGCACAATCTCTTTTAATCTCCATTCCTAGAATGAAGTTAGCAACATCGAGATCCTTCATCTCAAATTTGGAGGATAGATGCAATTCCACCTCCTTGATAAAATCCATGTTATTTCCTACCAACAACATGTCATGAACATACAACACTACATAAATGAAGTGATTACTAACCTTCTTGGAATATACAAAGTGATCAACCCTGCTTCTTACAAATCCCAATCCAAGGATGTATGTGTCAAAATTTTGGTACCACATCCTAGGTGATTGCTTCAGACCATATAGTGACTTCTTTAGCTTAAAAACTAACTCTTTTTTTCCCTTCACTCCAAATACTTTTGGCTGCTTCATGTAGATTTATTCTTCCAGATCCCCATGTAGGAATGTTGTCTTCACATCCATCTGTTCCACTTCAAGATCAAAAGCAGCAACAATAGATAAAAGAAATATAATAGAATTTAACTTAGCAACATGAGAAAAATCTCACCAAATTCAATTCCCTCTACCTGAGAATAACATTTTTCTACTAACCGAGCTTTTTATTTCTCCACTTTACCTTGTGCATTAAAATTCTTCTTGAACAACCATTTTCTACCAATAGATTTTCTTCCAGCTGGAAACTCAACTATATCCCATGCCTCATTCTTATCCAAGGAATCCATTTCTTCAACCATGGCCTTCTTCCAGAGTTTACTATCCTTTGAATTCACTGCTTCCCTGATAGTTATGGGATCATCATCAGTAATAGATAAATCAAAATTGGAATGGAAATCAAGTGGACTATACCTTTCTGGTTTCCTTCTATTTCTTACTGATCTCCTCAATATTGGGGTATGAGGTTATTATTATTCTTCTTTTGCTTCCTCTTCTTCAGATGATTCATATTTTGCATCATCCAACTCAAGCTCTATTTTCTTAGGTTCTTCTTGCATTGGTAGGAATTCCTGTTTGGACACATCTTTTACCTCTTTGAAAAAAACATCTCGACTGTAAACAGTCGTCTTGGTTTCTGGGTTCCAAATCTTATAACCTTTCACACCATCTTTATAACCAATAAAGATACACTTTTCATCCTTTTTATCCATCTTACTCCTATTTTCCTTTGGAAAATGTACATAAGCATCACAATAAAACACTCTAAGATGTTGAAGAGAGGGTTTCTTTCTAGACCATACCTCGTGTGGAGTTTTATCATCCAACGTTGATGAAGGTGATCGATTAACCAGGTAAAATGTTGTACCCACCGCCTCTACCCAGAATTCTTATCCTAACGCAGCACCGTTGAGTATGATACTTTCTTTTTCCATTAGTGTCATGTTCATTCTTTCTGTAATTCCATTCTGCTAAGGAGTGTATGGAGTAGTCTTCTCCCTTGATATACCACACTTCTTACATAATTATTCAAATTCATTTCCGTAGAATTCTCCACCATTATTTGTTCTCAATACCTTCATTTTCTTCTCTGTCTGATTTTCTGCCAGAGCCTTAAACTCTTTAAATTTATCAAATACCTTAGATTTATTTCTAAGAAAATAAATCCTTCTGTTCCTTGAGAAATCATCTATGAATTAAACATAATAAACAGATTTACCTAGGGATGGAATAGGAATAGGTCCAAACACATCACTGTGTATCAACTCTAAGATCCCCTTTTCTCTTGTGGTACCAGATGGGAATCTTACTCGATTCTGTTTACCATATATGCAATGTTCATAGAAATCAAAATCTAGAGTGCAATTAGACATACCTTCAACCATACCTTTAACATGTAGTGTTCGAAGGCCCTTTTCTCCAATATGCCCTAGTATTTGATGCCACAACATGGTCTTCTTTTCTGGGAAAGTATTGGTCTTGTCTCCTTCATTTCTCTACTCACGTATAACATAATTGTTACACCCATTAGTATAAGTGCTTCCCAACAATTTGTAAAGAGTTCCACACTGAACTCCCCTCATCAACACCATTTCTCCTCATACCATCTTGTAATAGTTCTTTCCAAATACAGTATCCACTACTGCATCATCCAACTTGCTTACAAATATTAGGCTCCTGGCAAGTCTTGGAATGTGAGAAACCCCAGGGAGAGTTATAATCTTTCCATATTTTAGCAATAACTTAACCCTTCCACATCCCATGATTTTGGTTGTCGATTCATCTCCTAGGAATACATAACCACCATCATATTTTTCATATTCAGAGAACCACTCCATGTGAGGAGTCATATGGTATGACGCACCTGAGTCGATCAACCATACATCATGGTCTGCATGTGTACCTGTATATGCCAGGTAAACATCACCTCCTTCTTCAGTGGAGGTTTTCGCCTTTATGGAAGAGGTACTATCAAATCCCTTTGGTTTTTCAACCTTATTAGACTTGCAATCTTTCTTATAATTCCCTGTTTTACCACACTTCCAACATTTCCTCAAAGATTTTTCTGGATACTTAGATCTACCTGTAGATTTTGGTCTCCCCCCTGAAGGCTTACCAAGATTCTTGTCTTGGGTATGAACTCTTACAAATAAAGAATTTATGGTATGACTATCCATGCTTTTCCGCCTCATCTCTTCAAATAACAAGGATGAAACTACATCCTCATACTTGAATGTAGATTGATTAGTACTACCAATTGCTACAACCAGATTATCCCAAGAGTCTGGCAAAGAAAATAACAAAGTAATACACTTATCTTCTTCTGCAATCGTAATATTAACAGAGACAAGTTAACTTACCAGACTATTAAAGGCATTTAGATGTTCTGTCACAGAATATCCATCTTCCATCCTAATATGATACAACTTCTTTTGAGGAAACAACTTGTTTACCAGGGACTTTGATTGATATGAATTCCCCAACTTATCCCATAGTTTCTTGGTTGTATATTCTCCCAAGACATTCAACAACACCGAATCTACTAGGAAGAGCCGGATAGTACTCCTTTCTCTTCTTTCCAACTTCTCCCAATATTCCTTCGACATACTAGTAGGTGGCGTACTAGTAGTTTGTGTACTAGTAGGTTGTGTACTAGTAACTTGTGTTCTGGTAGATGATGTACCAGTAGGTTGTGTACTGGGATCCACGATTATCCATTATTCTCTGTCTACAAGAAGGTTCTCCATATTGAGCTTTAATAGCTCAAAGTTTTTACTGTTGAACTTCATTATCTTGATTCTAGAAGAGCTCTCCATTCCTCTTTCTACACTTGAATAACCACTGCAAAATCTCCCACTAAACCCGAGTTTATCAAAGACCCAAGATAAGCTTGATCTATCAAGACCAAGCCAAACCCTCAGTAAAAAAGGTGTCCCTCTGAAGACAGAAACGAGCTCTGATACCACATGTAATTTTTAAACATGTGAAGTAAATCAATTCATATAGATTCTTAAGCAGAACATAAATTAATCAATCACTCATACACATAGTACACAGAGATTTATACCGAAAACCCTCAACCGAGGAAAACCTTTATTATATTCATTATATCGATTTTCATCATTCACCATACAATATATACAATGTTTTTAGGTATTTTGTAGATACGAAAACCATAATCCCTTAATTTGGAATTAATTTAGAAAACCGACAAAATCTGCTAAAAATAACAAAAACCGCCCCAAAAAAAAAAAATCGGGGCGTTGCCCCGGGCTACCACCCAGTGTCGAACGCTGCACGTAACCAAGTGGGCCATACCTTCCCCCCCTGGGACCCCCCTAGGAAGCACCCGAGGCACATGACACAAAGCACACTACTACGAGGGATCGTCAGACACAGTTGTCGAATCTAACGTGCCCACACACACACATGCAAAGAATATAACACATACTCAACACCGATTACCCAGGTATTCGAGAGTATATTATCAAGTCTTTTTCTTGATGACACTATGTGTTATATTCCTTGCACGAGTAGAAGTGTCTACGTTGCACCAGACGCTCAGGGGGGTTTGAGGAAAAAAAATTTCCTCGAGAAATGTGTTGCATTTTTTCCTCGTTTTTCATGTTGCCTCGATTTTCATGTCCATTGTTGGGAGATTTTTTGGTGCATGGTTTTTGCCGATGGTTTTCTATTTGTGGTTAAGGAATTAGGGTTTTTGACTAATCTAGTTCATTGGTTTAGGGTTTTGTATGCTACTAGCTCCTATATAAATATTGTATTGTAAAGAATGTATCACTAAGGAATGAATATAGAATATGTTGGATTTCCCGGTTTGGGTTTCGAGGGGAAAAATCTCTGTGTAATGTTTGTATTTTCAATTGTATCTTTTATGTTCTTTTACTGAAAATGTGTTTGCAGTAAATATTGTACAAGGTTAAAATCTACATTTGGTATCAGAGCTTTGTTGGCTTCAAGGGGACGCCTTTGTGGTCAAGGTTTTGGCTCGAGACTGTGATAAGCCTTGTTACTATGGGAGATCTATGGTATTGATTTTTCAGGTGAAAATAAATGGGGAGCAATTCAAAAATGGAGATCGATAAGTTTAATGGGCAAATTTTTGAACCGTGGAAGATCAATATGGAAGATTTGTTGGTGGAAAAAGATCAGTGGATCGCAGTAGATCTGGGTACTTCACCTATAGGAACTTCAATAGATGACTAGAAAAAGTTGGATCGGGAGGAGAAGAACATAATTCAACTGTGTCTCTCAGATTCAGTATTACTGAATGTGTCAAAGGAAGCTACACTCCAAGGATTTATGGAATAATTTGTGGAAGTTGTCTCAATCTAAGTCCCTAGTAAATAAATTATTCCTGAGGAAGAATTTGTATAATACGAATATGAGAGATGGAGACTTAGTGGCAGAGCATTTGAACTCTTTCAATACTCTGGTAAGTCAGTTAGTATCTGTTGAGATTAAAATTTTAGATGAATATAAGTGTATCAGTTTACTGTGTTCTTTACCATACTCATGGGATAGTCTAGTTGTGTCCATAGGTAGTAATACAACTGCCTTGAATTTTGATGGATTGGTCTCATCCTTGTTGTCGTAGGAGATGAGACATAAGAATATGGAAGGACAGAGCATACACGCATTATTTGCACGAGGACACTCCCAGGAAAGAAATATATCTAAGTTCTCAAGTGGGATATCTAATTCTAAGGGTAGATATAAATCTCCCATAAAGTTTGTAAAGGTACATTGGAGATGTGGAAAATAAGGGCACTACAAGAAGTAGTGTAGATCCAAAGTTGAGAAAAAGAATGGATCTGAAGAATCTCCTTCTACAGAAAAAATAACCTCCAAGGAATAAGGAGGGGATGTGTACTTGGATTCTTCAAGAACACATGCAGATCATGAGGCATGGTTGTTGAATCAGGTGCATCCTTTCATATGACTCCCCACAGGGAGTGGTTATATGAATATGAAAGGTATGATGGAGGTAATGTTTTCTTAGGTGATGATTCAAAAACCAAAATCATAAGACGAGGAAAATTCAAGTTGAGGCTCATATATGGAAGGATTATAATACTACCTGGTGTTCTGCACATCCCAGGTTTGGCCATAAATTAATTTATGTAAGAAAAATGGACGATGCAGGGGTAAAAAAAATATTTGAAAAGGAAACCTGCAGGATGGTTCGAGGAGTAATGGTGTTCTTGAAAGGATTTTGGTTTGGAACTCTATATAAGAAATAACTCAGTACTTGGAGTTGAAGAAGAAATAACTCCTATAGTATCTGGAGAAAAGGTTATGTTGTGGCATCAAAGACTAGGGAATATTGGAGACAATGGTCTTTGACTACTACACGGTAAAGGTATGGTTGAAGGTATGTCTAAATTCTCTCTGGATTTTGATTTCTTTGAAAATTGTGTATATAGGAAGAAAAATTGGGTAATATTCCCTTCTGGTGCAACGAGGGATGAAGGAATTTTACAGCTAGTTCACAGTGATGTTTTTGGACCTGTATCAGTCCCATCATTGGGAAAATCTATGTACTATGTCTCATTTATAGATGACTTCTCGATGAATACTTGGATATATTTCCTTAGGAAGAAATATAAAGTCTTTGAGAGGTTTAAAGAGTTTAAGGATCTTGTTGAGAATCAAACAGAGAAAATAATTAAGGTTTTGAGGACAGATAATGGCAGAGAGTTATGCAAGAATGAATTTGAAGAATTTTGTAAGAAGTGTGGTATGGAAAGGTAGAAGACTACTCCATATACACCTCAACATAATGGAGTTGAAGAAAGGATGAATAGGACATTGATGAAAAAATAAAGGTGCATGCTCAGTGGTGTTGGGTTAGGGCAAGAATTTTGGGCAGAGGCAATGGGTACTGCATGCTACCTGGTCAACATATCACCCTCATCAATTATGGATGACAAGACTCCACAAGAGGTATGGATTGGTAAGAAACCTTCTCTCACACATATCAAGGTATTTAGTTGTGATGCATATGTTCATGTTCCAAAGGAAAAGATGAGTAAGCTATATAAGAAGGCTAAAAAGTGTATCTTTATTGGATATAAAGATGGTCTCAAAGGTTATAAGCTTTGGAACCAAGAAACTAAGAACGTAGTGTATAGCTGAGATGTGGTATTTAGAGAAATGAAGGATGTTGTTAAATATGAATTCCTACCAAGGAAGAACCAAAGAAAATAGAGTTTGATTTACAGGATGATGAGTCACACTCTACAGAAGAACATGAATTGGAAGAAGAAGATCCTCATACTCCAGTATTGAGGAGATTGGTTTGAGAAAGAAGGATATTGGAAAGGTATAATCCATCTAATTTTCATTCAAATTTGTATTTGTCTATTACTGATGATGACCCTAGAACTGTTAGGGAGGCAGTGGATTCATAGGATGGAAATCTCCGGAAAAGGGCCATGGAAGAAGAAATGGCATCTTTGGATAAGAATGAGTCTTGGGATATAATGGAGTTTCTGACTGGAATAAATCTCATTGGCAGAAAATGGGTATTTAAAAAGAAGTTGAATGCAGAAGGAAAAGTGGAGAAATACAAAGCTCAGTTAGTAGCAAAGGGTTATTCCCAGGTTGAGGGAATTTATTTTGGTGAGATTTTTTCTCCTGTTGCTAAGTTAACCTCTATAATATTTATGTTATATGTTGTTGTTGCATTTGATTTTGAAGTAGAACAAATGAATGTGAAGACAACATTCCTACATGGGGATCTGGAAGAAGAAATCTATATGAAGCAACTAGAAGGTTATGTTGTGAAGGGAAAGAAGGAGCTGGTATGCAAGATGAAAAAGTCCTTGTATGGTTTAAAACAATCACCAAGGATGTGGTATCAAAAATTTGATACTTATATGCTGGGACTTGGCTTCACAAGAAGCAAAGAGGATCATTTTGTGTATTTTAAATTAATTGGTGATTATTTGATTTATTTGGTCTTGTATGTGGATGACATGTTGTTGAAAGGAAACAACAAGGAGGTTATCCAGGATGTGAAAACTCAGTTGTCCTCTAAATTTGACATGAAGGATCTCGGTTCTTCAAATTTAATTTTGGGAATGGAAATTAAAAGAGATCGGAAAATGAGGAAACTCTGGTTAAATAAGAGAAAATATATCAAGACAATATTGCAAAGGTTTAATGTGAAGGAATGTAAATTGGTCAAGGTTCCTATTCCTGTTGGTGTAAAGTTATTTGTGGATTAGTGTCCCAAGAAATATAAAGAGGAGGAGGAAATTTCTCTGTTGGAATAGGGGCATAACCAAGGTTCAACGCTACAACAACGCACCAACAAAACCCTAACTATCGGCCCTTTCAGAAACACCTGTGAAGCAGATGAAGTCTCACTCGAGGTAGGGGCAGGGATGGTTGCAGGACTCATGTTTCTGCAACCTCAGCTAGGACACAGATATGTGTTTATAATACTTAATAGAGAACTTAGCACCATTAGCTCATCATTTTTTAACCAATGTCTACTCCGCAGAGAAAACAGAGCATCACAACATTCACCCTGATCTAATGTATTTAAGCTCTCAACATATATAAATGGATAAGATCTAGCATATTAAGGCACTAAGCACATTCACTTATATCAGATCTAACATCCAGATTCCTCATAAGAACAAAGCATAAAGAGATCTATCTATCTATCTATATCAAGCACTTAGCAAATAACATATAAATACATCAGAACATCGCACAAAGTAGAATAACACTGTATTTATGTGGTTCACCCCCACCCTAGGGCTACGTCCACCAATTCTTCTTATTTATTAGCTTCTTCAATGGATTACATGCATAGAGCCCCAAAACCATTACTCCGCATAGGATAGAAGATCTGCGCATCTTGCTAGATCCTTCTTTCTTGTGCTACAACACAAAGCCTTCCACAATATGTCACAATCACTTGCACTTAGCTCTGCAAGTCTCTCACAGTATGCACGAATCACTTATAAGACACTCTTTCCCTTAGCAATTAGCTTATTAGCCTCATCACATAGATCCACTTCTTACATTTCCTAGACATCTATTTATAGTTTACAAAATAGGCCTAAACATGGATAAACCCATGGGTCGAAATTCCATACCCATTACATATTTCCATAACCCAAAAAGGACCCAAAAAGGGGTCGAGATCCTGTGATCTTCACTTCATCTTGTGCTCCGTCTTTGACAGGTTTTCGAAGTCCCAAAATATGTCAAATGTGACCAAGAACCCTCAAAACTTGGTCAAGGGCCAACATGCCCCCAACACTCACCTATGACTCATCCTGAGTCACTCTAGTCTGACTAGTTCTGCTTCGAACACCTTGAACTTGGCTCGAGTTGCTTCGACTTGCTGCTATGCTATAGCCTCCTATTCCACAAACTCTTGAATGACTACATCATTGATAGGTTCCTCTAGACGTTGTTCAACTGTAGTGGAAACCTTCTCTAGCTCTTCTTCTTGGCCTTCTACCTCTGTAAATACTTGATAGGCCTTGTCTTGTACTGGTTGGAGCCTCTACATTACTTCCATAACTCTGCTCTAGATAGTATGGATTTGCTAATGGGCAGTGCATTTCTCTTGGGAGCGCTTCATTCTCTCCATAGCTGACAGAGGCTTCAGTTGTGCCTGTATCTTCTCAGCTTGATACTTCGCCTCTTGGAGCTGCGACTCCATTTTGTGAGTGGGAAATCGTCCTATGGACTAGCACTTAGGGTTTTACTATGCATGCAGAAAAGAACTAAAGATTCCTACTTTCTATCGTCGTCCCAGACCTAATCCCCATTATTCTTAAGCAAATACGTAGTTAAGAAGATCAAGTGAGCATACCTTATTTCGGGTGTTTGACATCAATCCTTCTTCAAGCGTGATCTCTCTTTGACTGCATCTCTCCTCCCAAGGCTGACCTACATTCACACAAGACAAACAAAAAACTCCACATGCATTTGATATATAGATTAATGGGTTAGAGATTCAATAAAAATGTATGCAATAAACCATGAAAACCTCATATGGTGGGATGGAAAAAGTACTTCTTTATTTTTAACTTCAACAAATCAACTTACAATGATGAATCCGACCACTGCTCCATGAACCTAGTCCTGGGCTCCTCTTCAACTGTCCTCCAACTTCTTTTATCTATCTTTCTCTTCGCACAAGGATGGCTAAAGGATTGGGACAAAGGGAATGCACAATCGGCTATAGTTTCTTTACTATGATTCTCCTCTTCCAAATGGGACCCCTAACCCTTCTTTTATAGGCTAGAAGAATCTAGGTATTTGGTCGAACCCTCGGCCATGCATGGTCGAAAGGTTTAGTTAACTCACCAAAATTTGTGTGTTCTGTCAACAACTTTTCTTTTTCTATGCTTTTGTAGGTACATGTGGGCTGTTTTGGGTCAGCTAGCATGCACACGCGTGCAGTAATGGAGCAGGGTGCACAGGCCTTTATAAAAGGGGTTTTTAAGAAGAGTTGTTCAATAGTGCTTTGGCAAAGAAGGAATCTGAGATGGCCTGATTCCAAGTAAGCATGTCTGGTGAAAATTAGGGTTACAAAAGATGCCCCCTAATGTGTGAGGTCATAAGAACATCTGATGGCCAAAATACATTAGCAATCTTCACCAATGTGCCGAACAAGTGAGACCAGGGACCAAAAATCGGGAGGTGTCGTCTGAAAAATAATAGTTGTCTCACCGATGCGGGAATACCCATGCTTGGGATAAAATAAAATCATGGCTACCAATCAAATACATTGTAGATCCATGTCATATAACTATATAAAGTGTAGCCGCGAAAACACAAATCGCAGCTACATCTCGAAATCAAAAAGATATACGTGTAGAGTATCCATCTTCTAGAAGCTGATAAGTCATAATGGTTGGACATGAGGTCTTCAGAGCTCGAGCAACAACTTCAAAATCTTCAAAACTTGGGTAGGAGTGTAATATGAGTGTATGAATTCACTACCCAAAGGTCTTCGACAGCTCGTTGGTGATGGACTAGAGAATCTTGATGATCAGACTGAAGGCTTCATTGATTTCGAAAAAAGACTTGATTGGACATTTATGATGGTCGGGCATGAGGGAAAGAGACAAACTGCAGAGGGGCCGACTCAGGATTAATAAAACTTCCCTTGGACAACAACACAACAAATTATGAGACTCAGGTAGTGTGGCATTAACATAAGTTTTCGAGGCAAGAGGCAACACAAACTTTCCATATGTTTGGAAGAATAACCAAATGGAGGAGGACATAGCTCTACGTAGAGAGAACAACTTCCTAAGTTCGTATTAAATCCCAGAGTTTGACAAACAAATGGATAGATGTGATTTATCCAAGGGAGACTCATTATGTTGCCAATAAAGAAAATACTTTTCCCTTCCTCTTTTTGGGGTATATTTGATTTTTTTTGTCTTTTTCAATAATTTTGAAAAAAGAATAAAATAATGTTACGTTACAAAGGAGGAATGAGTGTTGCAAACATACAAGTTCAAGGCACATGGACAAGACTGATGTTCAGAGTAAGAACACTCAGGAAACATCCTCTAGGGGCCAAAGGTGTCAAGACGCAGAGGCAAAGTGATATAGGGCTTGTGTATAAGGCATGCTTTAGATGGTTCAATTGAGAGCAACATGGAGCCGACATTAGGCCAAAGATGTGGGTATGAAAATGCGATTAATAAAACACACAATGGTAACATCCTTCGATGTAAGTTTAACAAGACCAGAGAAGGTAAGCTCGAAGGTTTTTCATATTTAGAGAGTCTGAAAAAACATAAAAGGAGACTCCACTGGGGTACCTTTTTCGAAGGTAGTCTAGTCGGTTTGAAAAAGGGTTAATCTATCACCGACAAGACGTCTATTCAAAACCATTTTAATGAGTGTGATAAAGACAAGATCACTCGGCCATTTTTTCATTTTTAAGGAGTCTGAAAAAAGATTAACTATGGACTCCGTCAAGAATGTTCTTCTGGACCATTTTAATGAGTGTGAAAGAATAAGGTCACTCGATGATCTTTTCAATTTTAGGGAGTCTGAAAAGAGCTTAACTATGGACTCCATTGGGGTTCCTTTTTCATAAATTTAGTCCCTCAGGCCCGAAAAAGGGGTAAAATGATATCGGAGAGTACTCTTCTAGAGAACTGAAGTTCCTTAGAGTATACCTTTGTTCGTACAGTTGACCGTCTGGACCAAAAAAGGGGTAAACTACTACTAGACAGACGTGACTTCAAATTTCAGTTTAACGAGTGTGAAAGGCCACAAGGTCGCTCGGTGATCTTTTCATGTTTAGAGGGTTTGAAAAGAGCTTAAAAGAAGACCCGTTATGTCTTTTGGGAGTCCCAAGGGTGAGGTCAAAAGTGAAAAGGAATCATGCAAATGAGACTCAAACTCGTAATCAGAAAAAACAACAAGGACTCCTGAGCCTATAATGATTAGAGATAGCATGGACACCATAATCCAACCAGGATCTACCTAGGGCATCCATGTTCCAGTAATCTCTACCACCAACTCGTGACACTTCTAAACCAACAATGATGGTTCTGTGTCACAACCTAATGGGATAGATCCTATGGCAAAGGGATAAAGACAACGAGATACAAAATTCAGGGTATAAAACTAACCTACATGCTCAAGTTGATCATTTGAGATTTTTCCACGGACTGTCAAAAGTTACCCAAAACTCCAAAAACAATGTCCTGATACTCGATCATACCCTTCCAATGCAACTCCTGAATCACTCTAAATGGTTTTTGGTTTAAAGAAAATGATAAGGGGGGCCAAAAACGTGACAAAAAGAGGCCAAAAAGTCTATAAATAGAAGCTGATAGCTCATTATCACCATTGTTGATTTGGAAATTTACTCTAGAGCCAAAAACCCCCTTTGATAAAAGCGGTGATTCCGGGAGCTACAGTGGATGAAACGACCATCTGTCTAGACCAAGTAAGTATAAACTCTCTCATTTTTCAATTTAAATATTTATTTATGCTTTGGGTTTCAAGTTTTGGGGGGGCATCGACCTTCAAAAGGTAGGCCTTAGGTCCATGCGGGCTATCTTATGAAAGTCCACGTGTACATTCGGGCAGAGTAAAAACTACACATGTGTACATGTGACTGTCAGCATTACAGCCCACTTGGACCCCCTTATTGAATGAAAAAATAAATAAAAAACAAGGGTTAACCCTCTTGAACTTGGTGTTTTGCAGGATGTATGTTCACTGGAGGGAAAGAGAGCATGAGGAGGTTAGTGAGTTGGTCAGGGAAGATCCCAATGTTGTGGTCGCCTTAATGTAATGTGGGATACTCAAGTTCTTCTTATGTCCTTTTATGCAGGCACAACCTAGGCTACTGAATGCCTTGGTTGATTATTGGCATCCTGATGTAGAGGCCTTTATGTTAGAGGGGTAGTCACTGGTGCCCACAACAGAGGACATATATTTTTTGACTAGCCTCTCTAGGAGAGGGGAACTAGTCAACTTCTATACATTTCCTTTGGGGCCACATAACATAGCAGAATTTATAGGACTTTACTATGAGGCTGGTACAGACAGATCGAGCTCACAGGTGCCCATAAGTAAGATTACTGACTTATCATTGAAGGTGATTGTGTTTCTTATTAGGCGTATGACTGGTTCTGCGGCTCTACATCAAGCGTCTCATGCACAGATGAACTATGCATTCCAGTGCTTAAATGAAAAAATATTTGACTAGAGAACTACACTGCTAGATTTTATGAAGAGGCAGTTGACAGATTGTTGGTCACGGACGCAGAGGAATTTCGGGTTCGGGACCATTCTATGCTCTTTCTTCTTTGAAATAGTTATGAGCTTTAGTCCTCGAGTAGTGGTACAAGGACATCAGGCCTCTCTTCCTGCAATTTGTATATGGGCAGTGTTATTGCCATGACAAGGTGGTGGAAGGACCAATGAGTCCATTGACGATGATTTATTTGCTTGGTTGTTGCGACAGATCCCAGTCATAGAGGATTACCCTTATGATGGGATTGATTTCTCGAGAGATCCTGAGATACTAGTACCTCCTGGTGAGGAGCAAGGAGAGATGGGTAAGTTTACATCATTGTTTTGTTTTTTTTGTTTTTTTGTGAAACATATGTAATTTTTATGTTATTTTTGTTATATATCATTTTTTTTTTACACCAGAGTTTTTTGACGGATATGTGTCTATTGTGTGCAGATATGGGACTAGTGTGACCTACAAACTATGTGAGGAACAAACATCGTCCGCAGTCAGGGGGACCAACAGCAATAGGAGATCTTCCAGCTGGGGAGGATGAGAGGGTGTTGAGATGAGTCGAGTGAAACTTTACTTCGCTCACCCACATGGTCCCTATGGCAGAGATTGAGGATCTGCCACCATCTATGAAACATCATGTAGTGGGGGCACCACAGATGTGGGTCCAATTGTTTTTGCATTTGGCAAACATTGTTGATCAGTACAACAGGGCCCACAGGCCCTGACCTTAGTTATAATTTTCATGTGCCGAGAGCACTACTTGTATATATGTTTTGAGGGCATAAGCCCCATGACTTGTTATTGGCCATACTTTTGAGGCGCTTGCGTCCACCTATGTACTCCGGTGACTATGATATTATACATGGATTTTTATGTATTTTTGTGTCTTATGGATCATATTTTCCTTTAAAAATGTATTTACATGTTTATGTGTATGTCCTTTCATATGTGTGCAAGATGCCAATCTAAAATTTGATTAGCTAGAGTATTTGTAATTTGGTTTAATCTTCTAGGAACATGAAAATAAGTAATTAAATCAAAGATTCGTTCTAAGAGATGTACCCTAAGGAATCATCGGTGTAAAGTCAGATCATGAACACGGTAGACTCTATTTAACTGAGACACAACTAGATGAGCATCGATATAGACTCAGAGATGAGAGATACCAAATGACAGGGCATCATGAAGCAACTCAATAAATGCACTATACTCGACGACATTGTCTGTGGTGTCACCTAAGCATATACCTCTGGAAGATAATAACTGGCCTCAATGTGTAAAAATTACCCAAGCTATGGAGGCAAGCCTCCGAGTGTGTTGGATAACACCATCTGCGTACCCAATGAACACCTTGGATTCACTTGACATCTGCCATAGTGACGAAAGATAACATAAAAAATGACACGTCCATAATACTAAAAGAAACTAGAATGTAATAGTACAAATACTATACATATGTTACAAAAGTTACCCATGGTGACTTGCCTATGAGTAATACTTCTTGAGGTAGAGCCCATTTCTAGGCTCTGCCAAAGCATTCCCTTCAAAGTTAAATAGATGATAAGCACCCTTTTTTAGAACCTCTTTTATGATGAAAGGTCTGAACCACATGGATTTGAATTTTCCTGCCCCCAGGGGGTCCTTATCTTGGTCATAGACCAGGACAAGGTCGCCTTCAGAGAAAACCTGAGGATGAACGTCCCTATCATACTGACACTTGACTTTATGTTTTTGAGCCTCGTTGGCCAGGGCCGCATCATGACGATGATCATTGAGTCACTCAAGGTATAATAACCATTATTCAAGTGGAGAAGTATCTAGCAATAATTGTACTGCCAACTTTAGGGATGGGCTATGACATTTGATAGGCAAGACTGCTTCTAGCCCATAAACGAGTTGAAAAGGTGAGAAACAGGTTGCAGTATTAACAGACGTTCAGTAAGCCCATAATGCCAAGTATAACATCAAATGCCAATTTGACTTGGATGTGTTGATCGTTCACTGTAGGATGGTCTTAAGAGATTTATTTATAGCTTCCACCTGACCATTTGCTTGGGGGTAGTAGGGTGACGAATGTTCTTTCCGCAAACCAAGCTTTGATTTTAACTCGATCATCATTTGGTTCTGAAAGTGACTGCCATGGTCAGTGATAATATCCCTCGGGATGCCGAACGTTTCTATTATCTGGTTGAATAAAAAGAGAGTCGCAATCTCTCCATCATCTTTAAACATTGACATAGCTTCAACCCACTTCGTGAAGTAGTCTACGGCTATGATGATATAATGGTGCCCCCTTGCTAAAGGAGGGTTGCATGTAGTGTAATAAATCCCCCACTTGGTGAAGGGACCAATTTTGATGACAGGAAACATGGGAGAGGGATGTGCCCTCATCTTCCGAGAGAAGATCTAACACGAGTGGCACTTCTTGACCGATTCGATACAATCTTTGATTAGTGTCAGCCAGAAGTAACCTGCTCGTAAAATACTTTGGGTTGTTGCCAACCAAGAAAAATGACTGCCACATGCTCTGGTATGGAAATCATTAAGCATGATAACTGCTTCTTCATGAGTGAAACATCGGCGCAGGATGCAGTCTACACCTCTTCGATACAATGTATCATCGAGTATGAGATAATTCTTAGCCTGATGGCGTATACATCGACACTCGTCATGAGAAGCAGAGGTGGGGCACTTCAAAGTATGGAGATAGATAAGTATATCTCCATACCAAGGATCCAAAGATGTGATAAAAAACATATCTCCTCTGATAGGTGACTCTTCAGGCACAACATCACCTGACTCAACCGAAAGTTTAGAAATCAGTTCTGCGAAGACCAATGACTTTTTGGATTTCCCTGAAACGAAATCTAAGTCAAACTCCTCAAGGACGACTATCCATCTACTGATCTTTCCACCTATTACCCGTCATGTCAACATGTACTGGAGTGGATTCACGATAGTAATGACGGTGGTCTTGTGAAACAAAACATAATGACAGAACCATTGAACAGCATTGACTGCTGCCAGCACAAGTTTTTCGATATGATAATAATTGAGTTCCAGTCCTACGAGGCCTCAGCTCAGGTAATAAATCACATATTCTGAGAACAAGGCATCCTCCTGAACTAAGACCATGTCGATGGTTGACTCTGCTGCAGCCAGGTATAATAAGAAATCTTTGTTATAGTTAGGTGGATGAGGTAGAGGGGCAGTTGTGAGGGCATGTTTCAAGGAGTCGAAAGAGCGTTGAGCGACATCATCCCAATGAAAAGGAATGTCTTTATTCAGTAAGCGCATAGAGCCCTTTGTGATCTCGACATAGTTGGAAATGAAACGTCTTAAAAAATTCACCTTGCCCTGTAGACTCTAAAGTTGAAGGATTGTGCGTGAGGGAGGCAACTGAATTATTTCCTCAACCTTGAGAGGATCGACCATGATCCCTGTTGTTGACACTATGAAACCTAACAAACATCCTGATGTTACGCAAAAGCTGCACTTGTTTGGATTCAAGCGAATCCGAAAGTAGCGACAACGCTCAAAGATAATTCGGAGGTGAGTGGGATGATCCATTCTTTTGTGAGATCAAGATGATAAATCATCTAAATAGGCCTCGACTATATGCTTGAGGTCATGGAAAGCAAAAGACATGGCCCGCTGAAAGTTTGCTCCAGCATTTTTGAGACCAAAAGGCATCTTACGATATGCGAATGTACCCCATGGACAAATGAATGCGGTTTTGTGCTAGTCTTCGGGTTTGATTTGTATTTTATTATATCCCAAAAAACTGTCCATGAAAGAGAATGCCTCGCAACCCGCAGATTCATCAATTATTTGGTCGATGAATGGTGTGGGAAAATTGTCTTTTGGACAGGCCTTGTTCAAATCATGGAAGTCTGTACATACACGAATCATGCCTTGCTTTTTATTGACTGGCACAGGATTTGACACCCATTGGGTCAAATGGATAGGATAGATAAAACCGGCTTTTAGAAGTTTCTCATCTTCAACCTTAATGGTTGTTGCTTTCTTGGGATTAACTGGATGAAGCTTATGCCAAACAGGCTTGGTGTTTGGATAAGTTTTGATTTCATGTTTGACTATTTTTGGATCGATGCCTGGCATTTCCTCGTAAGACTAGGAAAAAACGTCACGGAATTCTTTAAATAGATCTGTGTAGATTTGAATCTCTCCGGGGGAGCAGTCAGCTCTGACAAAAACATTGTCCACGACACCAGGGGTTTTGGAGATATTGATCAGTATGGTTTCAGCGATGGTTTCCATATTACCCTCAACATAGACCTCATGTGTAGCTAAGGGGTTAATAGGACAAGACCTATCTCCAGTCATAGTCAAGGTGAATTCTCCGACTTTGATTCTACTTAACTCTGGGAGGAAGTACGATCTATAATGAATATCATCCCAGGGTTTGTCCAAACTAGTCGTTGCTTCAATTACTGCTTCGTCAGAGAGAAAGACTAAGTCTAATGAATCGGTATCAACGAGAGAAATTTCAGCCCAAATAGGCTCTAGAAGCAAATCTAACTCTTGTGCAGTAGTTGGATCTGTGTTGGCTAAATCTTGCTGGACTAAAGAGTACGCTACTTCAGCTGTGGACAAGGGCATGGACATGCCCGGGTGCCCTGTCCCATCCATCATGGCCGATAGGGAAGGAAGTATCCACAGATTGCTGAAGTAAGTCATGTGAAATGATGAATCTTGGAAAATATCAACCTTATGGTGGTCGGATATGAACTTGACATCACCTTGAGGGGGTGGGTAATCGAAGGTACCCATCAAAGATGGGCATAAACCAACCCCTACGTTGACTATGCCTGGTTGAGGATTATCAATCATTGGGACCGCAGACACCCCCAATGAAGGGTCAAGTCTGGAGAAAGACAATTGATCAATGGTCACAATCCAGTCCTCGTGCGGAATCAACAAGACAAGGAAAATTGTAGAAACCACTGCTTGCATGGCACAAGTCCAACTCCTTCCTAACAAGAGATTTTAGTCGAGGGACACGCCAACTACTTCTACCTCGATGCACATGGTATTCCCTCATAAATGTAAGGGGAAAGAGGGAATGATACCATGTGGTCGGAACGAACGACCATCAAAAGTAGTGAGAAGAGTAGGTGATGAAGACAAAACGAGCTGGGCAATGGCCTTCCAACATGCCAATGACATAACACATGTCGAGGCGCCCTCATCAACCACCGTGCGGAAAATATTTCGAGTAAACATTTTTGAAGGGTGAGCCACTACTATCTGAAACGCTACGTGGTAAGGCAGATGAGGTTTTAAGTCGGTTGTATCCAGCATGATGGTACCCGGATTACAAGTCTCGGTAGATCCTAAAGTAGTTAATAAATCTTTCCCCTGGGAAGGGCAACTTTGGAGGACCTCCAAAGCAAACATCGCACAAGGGGTTTGAGACAAATCCTCCACCACATAATAGTTCTGGGCGACCCTTGCATTTGGGTTGTGAGAAGCTTTTTTGAACGCACCTTTTGGGATGCGTGTCATTGTTTCTCTCAAACTCTTCTCAACTTGTAGAGGAAGATATGGGAGTTCAACTTCTTTTCCCTTCTCAAAAGTGCTTGGTTTACTGTAGTCATGCACTCTAGTCGATATAAAATCATCACCCTTCATCATATACACATTCGTGGATGCAGGATTGTTCGAATATGGAGAGGATCCTTGACTTCCCCCTTTCCGTTCTTGTAGAGGCTTGGGTTAGGTTCTGCCCATGCTGAAATGGATTGGTTAACACAACAGACTGTTGTTGTGTCACAAACTTTTGGGCCTCTACAAGCCGAGAACATTGGTGGTTCGGGTGGTCTTCCGCGCATAGGTTGCACAGATACCTCACCTTCCATTTCTCAGTGTTTCTCCCGCCAGCATTATTAGTGGGTTTCTTATCCCCGTTACCCTTCTTTCGTTGTTTTTTCTTTCCTTCGGGCTACTAGGTGGCCTTTGGATTTCTTGATTTCACTGTGTGTACATCAAACATTTTAGTAAGGGGAGCAGCCAAAATAGTAGTTTGGTTGGCCGTTGTGTGTGGTATAGACAATTGCTACAATTGCTTCATCAGTTTCTCAGTGGAATTTGTTTGTGTGGAACCAAAAATACCATCAGCATGTGGTCCATCTCTCTGTCTGGTTTCATCAAGTATTGAGAGTGGTGCATCTGGCAAGATCTCATATAATAAACCAGACTGAGAAAAGATTAGTTCAATATGTTGAGATCTCATGATGGCGTATTCTTCGGAAAATACTCCCGATGTCACGACATCTTTAGATAATTGTGGGACAAAAGACTTAAGGAACCACTTGAGAAGGAATGCTGGTGGGATTGGCACCTTAATTAAACTCTTCCGACGTCTCCATTCTTGGATGTGATCAGAGATATGGTCCACTTTTGTCTGTGCGAAATTGGCTAGCAATTTTGTGCCAGCGTCGTATCTTATAGGCAATTGAAAATGGTTTAGGAAAGCCATTGCCAATTCGTTGAAGGAAGAGTATCTTGAGTGGTCGAGCTCAAAGTACCATTTTGCGGCACTCCCAATGAGAGTATGTTGAAACAATCGCAACTGTACGGAGTCATATTTCAATGAGTTAGATGAGCACCAAAGATGGAAGGTAGTCACATGATCTCCTGGATCTTTGTTAGGCTTGGCTTCAAACTTTGGTATGTCCAAAGGAAACTTCGTCGGCATAGGGGGCCAACGCGGATCGTGAAAGATAGGGTCATTCAACAACCTTTTCAAGTTTTGCAAATGCAAGGTTTCCAGGAAAGGTAGTTTTGGTTGTTGGTCATAACCTGGGAAAAAGGGACTTGGAGTTTGATTGGCATCAGGTTGCCAGGAAAAGTTTGGCTGTTGGCATGGGTTCTTGTAAAAACCATGGCCATGACTAGTGTACAGATTTTGCATGTGAGGAGACCTCATTGGCTGATTCCCAAAATAGGACGTAGATGGTTGGGTGTGCATTACATTCGGAGGACTTTGGGAAGGGTTGCCCCATGTCGATCCCATGGGGATAGGCATAGTACCTTGTCCGGGGTTCCATTGATTGTGAAAATAATTGCCCCAGATCGACATTCCTAACGAGGGAACGGATCCCTACCAACAATTCCAAGGCCCTGATGCGGAAGAAGTTCCTGGGTTTGCCCCCTGTGCAGGAATAGTACCCTGCATAGGAATAAGTTGTCTGAAACTGGGATTGCCCCCAGTTGGGAAAGCAGCTGAAGAGAAGGTGTTGTTACCAAATGCAATGAACAAAGAAAATGGTGCCAAACCTACCGGAATATTATGCGAAGGTGGTCCTTGACTCCCTGCTCCAAATAAACTATGGTGTGCAGGTGTCCCGGTGGATTGTTGATGCATGCCACCGAGCAAAGGGGATGAAGGAGGTATATGACCTCCCTCATAAGGGAAAGTGTTAAAATAATATAAATAGCCCCCCATGTGGCCTTCCAAAGGAGTGTTAGAGCTCCTTTCCCCCATACCTAAAGTATTTGAAGTGGAGGAGAAAAGTACATGACTTGTACCTGAGCTAGGCATCCAGTATGATAACGGAGGGCTTGTCGCACTTGGTGTGAAAGGGGTTGTGGTCGCCGCCATAGATGGGATCAGACCATTGTGTGAGGTAGAGGTGGTCGAGACCATGGTGGCTTGGACTAGTGACATTGGTTTAGGAGGTGGAAACTCTCCTGTGGTGATAAATAGAGTGGGAATTGAAGAATTCCCAGAAGGAGTGACAACATTTGTTTCCATTGTTGCGGGCGACACTTTCTGGCACTCGTAGTGGTGAATCGGTATGATGATGGGTGCTGAAAGATCAGTGGTTGGAGTTTCAGGTGGACCAAGAGATTTCTCTCCAAAGTCTTAAATGGTCATTTCCTCCAGATGTTGGTCAGGCACAATTTCTTGTGACCCGATCGCTTCAAAAGACCCTTGTTGGTCTAGCTTTCACCTTAGTGGTGGTAGGGGTGGCTCCAATGTAACCAGTGACAGGTCCAAAAGCCTTCATGACCAGCGAAGCTCGTGATCCTCCATTGTGTGAGAAGATCAAAGACACTCTAGGGCTTTCTATTTGTTCAAAAACAACACACACTAAAAAAGTCCCTACAAGATAAAACAAGCAAACACTAAAATAATTGCAAGAACAATTACAACAACCAACACTAGAGCAACTTACCGGTGCAAGTGAAACTTGAACATGGAAGCACCCTCCAAGTATACTCTGCAAAGTGTGGCCCGATGTCTGTCCTAGGTACCGCGGTATACCTCCGCGGTCACTTGTGTATGTCTCTAAAAAGATAGGCAACTAGGTTGCCAATGCACGAATAGTCACCAAGTGGGTATAGTCGAAAGTCGGGTAGACCACAATGAGTAGGGTATCGAGACCAAAACCTATCAAGGGTATCGAAAGTAAGTGGTCTAGAAGACAACTGTGGACCTTGAACGGATCTGAGACCCACGAAGCTCCGTGGAAAATGCAATCGATGGAATCCCAAGACAAGCCCTCTATATGTGTTCTCCACTACGATTTGTCCAACTTTTGAGGGATTATCTCTGCTACCTTTCCACACATGACCTCATGTTTATCCCCTGTGTTAGAGGGGGGTCCTGGATAACTTTCACGATACTGGACTTTGACACTCCCTAACTCAGAATCCAATGTTTGATTTTAATGGCCTTGAAGAGTTTCATCTCCAACCTAATTCAAGGCCCGAACCCTAAACTAGTTGGTTGACCCTACAAATATAAAAAGTATAATGAATTATAGATTTAGTGTTAATTTTTATGGATTGTCTTAAGTCAAAGGTTATGAAAGTGAAACTAGTGATGTTTGAAAGATGAAAGAAAAATAAACAGAAAGTTGGAAACAAAAACCTTTACTTAACTCAACTCTTAAACAACTTTTCAAACTTAAAATTTTTTCTAAGATCTTTTGAACAACAAACTCAAAGCAGGATTTCACTCGACTATGAGCTACTTATGATATAAGTAAACTATCAAGAACTTATGAAAGAAAAGACTTTTCCCTAGTTACTAATGCAAAACAACACTTTTTAACCAAATAAAGAAATAAAAGTTTTTTTTTTATTTGAATGCTCACAAAGCAAAAAGGAAAAATATCAACAAGTCAAAACTGAGAAACTCTCTGGCCTAAGCACAGATCGCAAAGAGACACTTTAAAACTCACACACAAGCAAATTAAAATTGGACTCTCAGACTTGTCTAAAAACCCTATAAAAGAAAATTTTGAGGAAAACTTCTAAATGAAAAAAGAAAGCTATTGTTGTGATCAAACCTAAGTTACTGACCGCTATGACAGAGACCCAAAAACCTGAGAGGTATAACTCTTGTCAAAGGAAAGGATGACTGCCTCACCTTCAACAAAAATTCTCTCCACAAGCACACTGCTGACAATTCAACAACAAGTGTGTGCACACGAGCTATGTAAAGTCTAAGCGTGTGTGTTATTGGATAAATCCGTAAGTGCAGAAACAAACCGATCTCCCTAGATCCACCGGGATCTAGAACAAAGCAGGATAGAATAGGACGCTTTCCTTAAGTTTTAAATATTGAAATTTACTAAGAGGAAAGAATCATGGACATACCTTATGATCGCTTCCTATAGTCTTTGTTGCTCCCGCTTCGCTCCAGTGCTCTTGTGCATTCAAGATCAAAACAACACAAACCAACCAAAGTGATAGTGATAGCATAAACTCAATATAAACCTATGTATGTGATCAAGGAATCATACAATAAAACACAGCAAGCTTTATAGGAAAGAATCATATTACTGTATCATATTGAACGTGAAAGAGAGATTACAACCATGGCCTTGATGTCGTAAGGTCCCTTCCAACTGTCCTTCGTTCCCCACACACTTATTGCTCCAAGGATTCTGAGACCATAGATCTGATAGCTACACAATCTATCTTGACAAATCAAATCTCAAAGCCACTCCAACCAAGCTAATAATTCCAAGCCAACCAAAGCTAACAAAAAGCTCAAGCTAACAAAAGCTTACAAAAGCTAACCAAAAGATAACTTTCTCCATGAGAACTCCTCTCCTTTTATAATTTGAAGAGGATAAGGTGAGGAGGTTAGGATGATCCCACTAAATCATGAAAGCGAGTAAGATCCAAACCATTGATATGCCACCTCACCATAGAAGCTTCTCCTTTTAGAAGATTCGAGAAAATGCTCATTTTTCCCATGTGCTGGAATTCTCGCACCCTAGCTATATAGCAACCTGCAAACACCTCACACTCTAGCTATAGTGCAACCTGCGAGAATGGGTCATTCTCGCACCCTGCCTATATAGAAACCTACGAACTTCATTTTTTATAAGGTTTTTACATAGGAAAATGCAACTTCTTTTCTCAGGAGAAGTTCTTCTCCCTTCTCTCTTTAGGAACTCAGGCCACTGACCCCTCTGAAGGCAAC
>JZKD02S1758336.1:418066-441306 GCA_000966675.3 Picea glauca | reverse complement strand
TGTGAAAGAGAGATTACAACCATGGCCTTGATGTCGTAAGGTCCCTTCCAACTGTCCTTCGTTCCCCACACACTTCTTGCTCCAAGGATTCTGAGACCATAGATATGATAGCTACACAATCTATCTTGACAAAGCAAATCTCAAAGCCACTCCAACCAAGCTAATAATTCCAAGCCAACCAAAGCTAACAAAAAGCTCAAGCTAACAAAAGCTTACAAAAGCTAACCAAAAGCTAATTTTCTCCATGAAAACTCCTCTCCTTTTATAAGTTGAAGAGGATAAGGTGAGGAGGTTAGGATGATCCCACTAAATCATGAAAGTGAGTAAGATCCAAACCATTCGGATGCCACCTCACCATAGAAGCTTCTCCTTCTATAAGATTCGAGAAAACGCTCATTTTTCCCACGTGCTGGAATTCTTGCACCCTAGCTATATAACAACCTGCGAACACCTCGCACTCTGGCTATAGTGCAACCTGCGAGAATGGGTCATTCTCACACCCTGCCTATATAGCAACCTGCGAACTTCATTTTTTATAAGGTTTTTACTTAGGAAAATGCAACTTCTTTTCTCAGGAGAAGTTCTTCTCCCTTCCCTCTTTAGGAACTTAGGCCATTGACCCCTCTGAAGGCAACAGATAGGTTTACATCATTAACGATCATAGGGATGATGAAAATAATGTGTAACAATGTGTACACATGTGCTGGCCTTATACAGGCCGCGTGTATATCTGAAACTATGAGACAAATGAAAAGCCAAGCAAGCTAGCCCAGGCAAGTACTAATGGTACTAAGAACCAGAATCTCTTGAAGACTCAGACACTTACTTTAACAGAAAAAAGAAAAAAATTCAAGGAAAACTTCATAGAACAAACCAATCTGAGGTGAAACCTAAGCTATAGACTACAAACAACAAAGACTAGAAAGAGTTCCAAAAAACCCCTGAGAAGGACTAATTCTGACAGGGAAGAGGATGACTGCCTCTCTAAAAGAAATTTTTTGGATTCATACATGCGACTGATACTTCCTCAGCTAGCGTGTACATGCAGGCTGTGAGAATGTAGGGCATGGGTACATACATGCACACCTTACACAAGCCGCATGTACCTCTATGGGTCTCGGAAAAAAAAATACAGTCAAGCAAAGAAACAGAGACAATTGGTATGGAATACCAAAATCTCTGTTAGCTCAGACTTTTGCAGAAACTTTAAAAATAGGAAATGAAACCAATTCTTAAAAATACCCAAAAAATATTCCCAGAAACCCTCGAGATTTCCCCAGTATGGTCGCCAATTCTGTTGTGAGTGGGAAATCCCCCTACGGACTAGAACTTGGTGTTTTGTTATGCAGAAAGAAAAGAACTAAAGATTCCTACTTTCTACCATCATCCTAGACCTAATCCCCATTATTCCTAAGAAAATACGTAGTTAAGAAGATCAAGTGAGCATACCTTATTTCGAGCGTTTGACATCGATCCTTCTTCACGCTTGATTTCTCTTTGACTTCAGCTCTCCTCCCAAGGATGACCTGCATTCACACAAGACAAACAAAGAACTCCACATGCATCTGATATATAGATTAATGGGTTAGAGATTCAATAAACATGTATGCAATAAACCATGAAAACCTCATATGGTGGGATGGGAAAAGTACTTATTTATTATTAACTTCAACAAATCAACTTACAATGATGAAGCCAACCACTGCTCCACGAACCTGGTCCTGGGCTCCTCTTCAACTGTCCTCCAACTTATTTTCTCTATCTTTCTCTTTGCACAAGGATGGCTAAAGGGTTGGGACAAAGGGAATGTGCATTCAGGTATAGTTTCTTTACTATGGTTCTCCTCTTCCAAATGGGACCCCTAACCCTTCTTTTATAGGATAGAAGAAGCTAGGTATTTGGTAAAACCCTTGGCCATGCATGGCCAAAAGGTTTAGTTAACTCACCCAAAGTTGTGTGTTCCGTCAACAACTTTCCTTTTTTTGTGCTTTTGTAGGTACACGCGGGTTGTTTTGGGTCAGCTAGCGTGTGCATGCATGCAGTAATGGAGCAGGGCATGTGGTCGTTTATAAAAGGGGTTTTTAAGAAGAGTTGTTCAACATTGCTTTGGCAAAGAAGGAATCTGAGATGGCCTAATGCTAGGTAAGCATGTCTGGTACAAATTAGGGTTATAACACTCCAGTGTCTTCAATTTTGGGTTCTCATTGAGTTTTTCAAGGCACTGTGATCAATGTGTTGCTTACATTCTAAGGTAAGAGCCTTTATCCTTTCAACTATGCTCCAGGCAGTTTCTTCTCTTTGGTCTCTTACATAATGTGGGGTCTCAGGTAAAATGCGTAGCTCCAAATATACTATGTGTTGTTGTAGCTGCTAGATGGCTTCTACGAGATGGTTCACCTGCTGTGTAACTTGGTCTTCTACCTTGATTTCTACGACTATCATAGAGTGAAGTACTTTGTTGGCCACTTCTTTTACTTCGATTTGCTCCATGAGCAACTATTCCTTTTCTTGTTGTAGCTGCGCCTTTTCTTCATCAAACTTCACTTGGAGGGTAATTTTTTCTTGTTTTGTTGCACTACATTTCTCTACGAGTACTCCTTGTACTTGTGTTAAAGCCTAGGTGGCTCATTCTATTTCTTCATGTGCTCGTCGAAGGTGAGATTCGATCGTATCAGCGAAGCGGTGGAGTTGGGTTGGCTCATTTCCCAACTTTGGTTCTCCCGATGCAGTGGAGACTGCGTGGCTCAACTGAAGGGCCTCATGTAGCCCTTAGAGTTTAGTCTCAATTCTATAATACATTGCTTCCTGCTTGGCCTCTTTTTTTTATTCTATTTCTAGTGAAGCATCATTTAGAGCTGCTATGAGGAAGTCAAAGTCATCAGAGGTGAGGACAGTCTGCATCTTGGTCATGGAGGATTTTCATTTCTTCCAGGAAGAAGGTTTCGGAGGTGAACCCTTCCTCTTCTTTAGGGGATCAACCTTGTATCCTTGCTTCTGTTCAACTTCTTTGTCATATAACTCTTCGCCATCACCTCCTTTCTCTGTTGATATGGAAGCAGTCTTCACGGATGCAATGTCTATTTCTTGGACTTCTCCAGTCTTCTTTGTCTTGCTAGGTTCAGGTGTATCATGCATTTTTTCTCGTCTATCTATGTCGGATATCTCCACAGGGTATACTAGTATAAGGAGTTCTGCTAACCAGTCCTTAGTGATCTCCTCCAAGTCTTCCTCCATCATCTTGTAGCAGGACTGAAGTTGTTGCTTGTGTTCATTGGCGTGCGCTGTAATATAAATAAAATGTTGATCTGTGTTGAACGTCATCAAAGGTTGGAACCGATGTAGAGCATTCAGAGTCATGCAAGGATTGGACTCGATGGTTATCTTTAGCTGGTTGTAGTAGCTATGAAAAAAAACATTTGACTGCCATTGTTTATTCATATCATTTGAATACCATAGTGTACTGAACTTCATGGCTAGTGGTTCAAAAGGATCAATGTCGAGGAAGGTCTCACCTTCCGGCATCTCCCAGACGATAAAAGTTATCAGGATCAAGAGCCAGCTGAAATGAAATTCATATCCTTGATCCTATGCTTCTCTATAGTCGAGTTCCAACTGGTTCACCAAGTACTTCACCCAGTTCATCTAGAAGCCTTCCGCACACTTCCCTGTGAGGTTGACTACAAAGTTGTTGACTTGGGTAGGTTGGTTCTTTCTGACTAACTTCCCTACAATCAACTGACAGGTGAGGTGCATTGCACCACTCTGGATAGAAGCTACCTTGTAGCCTCATGTTCCTTTCTCAACATCGCCATAGGTGTCCTTGATTTTCTGAGCTAGAGCGCTATCAACGACTTTCCTAGATAAAAGTCCTACGGGTCAGGTCCTTGCATACTCAGGCCTATGATCCCATGGATCAGTGTCGGATCAACTATTATACAGTGGTTTAGCCACAAGTAACCACCATGGTAACAATACAACAACATATTGACACATGCATTCACCTCCTGGTCTCTACTGAAGTGGGGAATCTTCATGATGTTCAGCAAGGTGGACTGCGTGAGTTCCATAGTCCACTATTGAGGGATGATCTTCGAGTTTTTCCCTTTAATCCTAGTCAGGTACTTATGTGGGGCGATAATACCATAAACCTTGCAGTCTCCAAGGTTGAAGTCACTGAACTTCAATGCTGCAATCTTATCTTGGTCTGCTCGAACTGTGTGGATTCCTTTCGGGAGGTACGCAATGACCAAGGCGTACTCAAAATATCTAAGTATGTTGTCTCGATTTATTGTGCCACTCAGAGGTGGTATGTAGGCAGGTAATATAGTCAGAATCTATTTTTCATTCGCTAAGTCATCTCTATGCTTGGTTCTCTTTTCATCCGATGGTTAGGATGGTTTGAATCTACGAGTAGTCGACGAAGAAGCCTGCACTCTTCTCGTCGATGAAGCTTGTACGCCTATAGACATCGACATGACTCTTTCAGTCATAAGGTAGATTAGAAATTCTTCAACAACTCTCTCTCCAGCACTCAACTCGTCTGACATACACACTCAAGGTTGGAAATATCGAGTTCAGAGGGTAACTTAGAAACTGCAATGAGATAGAAGGCAATAGAAAAATAGTCATTGTATAAAATCAACAAGTCTGTGAGCTCAAATCCACATTTAGCAAAAGTGTTCTCGGTGCATAGCACGATGGGATAAATAGGTAAGTCGACAACGGGTCACTTGGAATAGGTATGAAGCCTTCATTAACTTAGTTATGTCCGTTATGGCATGGTCTAACGGCCTGATGGTGAACCATAATTGCCTTTGTGCCTGTTTAGAGGGTTGGTTGAATGGTTACAATGTATCTAATGGTTATATTGCTTCACCATGGCGAAGTGCCATGTGTCGATGTTCTGATATCCCGACGAAGCTCCAATTTTGCAAATTTTCCTTCTGCGAGGTTTCTTCTGGATCTTTCTACAACTTTTCGATCTCATCTCTCTTCTTACTTAGATTTCTAGCCTTCTTCCCAGTGAGCTTTGTCTCGATATGCCTTTTCCGATTCTAATTTTTATCTTCTTTTGGCATAGTTACTTCGCACTATTGAGATTCTTTCCTCAGACTCGAGGGTGATCCTTCTTCTCTATCTGGAATAGGTACTTTAATCTTTTTTGGGTCTTCTAGTGTTCTTGTAGCATAGGCATCCAGGTATATGGTGTTAAATGGCTTCGATCTGTTCTTCTGTTCTTCAATCAAGTGTGTGATCCTTCTAGTCATGAATTCTTTTAAATCTTGCTTCTTATGCTCTAAAACTTCTTCTTCTTCTTTCCTTTTGTCCTGATCTCTTTCAATCCAAGGTTTTCTTAGTAGCATGGTAAATGGTGCACTGTCCTCAATAAATTTAATGATCTCAAAATCTTCTTCTGTCGAATCTCTATTAATAGTCATGGGTATCCGGGTGAGCTTTTCACATAAGTTTATCAGCTTTCCTTTGAATAGTCTTATTCCTCCTAATGAAGGAATCATAACAGGCCTCCCTATAGCTTCCCAATTTCTCTCTGTCATGATATTCACTTGTGTTTCCTCATCTATGACACAGTCAATGTCGAAATCTTCTATTCTTGCATCAAGGCATTCCTTTTCTTTGAAGATCTTTGATAATCTGACATGTCAGTGGTCATTCAGGGTTTCTCTCATATGTAGCAATACTTTTTCTAATTCTTTTTGGGGTTCGGCCATAATCTTAGTTTTTCGATCTGCCTTAGGCTTTTCTTGTCTCGTATTCATTTCTTCAAGCTTAGCAATCATTCTAGGGTAATCCAATACTTCATGGTTCATAGATTTACAACAAAGACAACTAGGTCTTCTCCCAAGGCATTCCTTGGTAAGATGTCTCAGTTTTCTGCAACTGTAACAGAGGGTTAATCCTCTCTTTCTTCTAAATGATCCCCAACCTTTCCTGTACTGTGTGCTAGGATCATAGGAGCTAACCTGCAACAAATTATTTCTAGGATCTTGCATCCAATTGTTAGTCCAAGCATTCTTTCTATGCATAGATATAACATATCTTTCAATATTCTTATCAGAGCTAATCATATCAAACTTTCTTCCATCTACCAGTACCCTAGTGTTCAAACTAGGATAGACTCTATCAAACATACCTATATTCATACTGTTGACACAAAAATTTCCACTTATCTTACTTCTACAAAGAACAAATCTTTCAGATCTGAAATTTTTCAATATTCTTACCCTTATCAAAGCATAGAGCTTGCAAATCTTACCTCTTTTCTTTAGAAATACTCAGTTTTACCTTTCTCAAAGCATAGAGATTTCAAATATTACCTCTTTTAATAAAAATATCTCACTTTTACCTTTCTCAGAGCACAAAGCTGTCACATATTCCCTCTTTTCTTCAGATCAAACTTCTTTTATTTAGCACAAAGCTTATCAAACTAAGTAAAGTACTGCGCACTAGAGCGATATGTCTATTCACATATATTTCACAATGTCAGGTCGGATCTTTGCACAGAGCTTCCTTTTCCTCAATTCCCAGCAATCACAGTTTCAGGTCTCGACAATGGAACCATTTGTTGGCACAAGGGTAGACCCAGGGTTCAATGCTAAAACAATGCACCAACAAAACCCTAACTACTAGCCCTTTTGGCAACACCTGCGAAGCAAATCAAGTCTCACCCAAGGTAGAGGCAGGGGTGGTTGCAGGACTCAGGTGTCTGCAGCCTTAGCTAGGACACAGATCTATGATTATAATACTTAATAGAGTACTTAGCACCATTAGTTCATCATTGTTTAACCAATATCTACTCCACAAGGAAAACAGAGCATCACAACATTCACCCTGATCTAATGTATTTAAGCACTCAACATATATAAATGGATCAGATCTAGCAAATTCAGGCACTAAGCACATTCACTTATATCAGATCTAACATTCATATTTGTCATAAGAACAAAGCATAAATATATCTATCTATATATCTATATCAATCACTTAGCAAATAACACATAAATACATCAGAACATCGCACAGAGAAGAATAACACAATATTCACATGTTTCACCCCCACCCTGGGGCTACGTCCACCAACTCTTCTTCTTTATTAACTTCTTCAATGGGTTGCATGCATAGAGCTCCAAAACCATTACTTCGCATAGGGCAGAAGATCTGTGCAGCTCGCTAGATCCTTCTTCCTTGCGCTATAGCACAAATCCTTCCACAGTCTATCACAATCACTTACACTTAGCTTTGCAAGTCTCTCATAGTATGCACGAAGCACTTACAAGCCACTCTTTCCCTTAGCACTTATCTTATCGACCTCATCACATAGATCCACTTCTTACATTACCTAAACATCTATTTATAGTTTACAAAATAGGCCTAAACATGGGAAAACCCATGGGCCGACATCCCATACCCATTACATATTCCCATAACCCAAAAAGGACCCAAAAGGGGGTCGATATCCCATGATCTCCACTTCATCTTGCACTCTGCCTTCGACAGCTTGTCGAAGTCCCAAAATAGGTCAAACTCGACCAAGAACCCTCAAAACTTTTTCAAGGGCCAACAATCTTGTGTTCTATATGCGAGTGTAGTTGGCAGTTTGATGTATGCAATGGTATGTACTAGACCAGACATTGCACATGCAGTGGGAGTTTTGAGCAAGTATAAGTCAAAACTAGGGAAGGAGAATTAGACAATAGTAAACAAGGTTTTTAGGTATTTGCGTGGCACTGCTAGCTATGGATTGTGCTACCAAGGAAGACTAGGATTGGATAGAGTGGTGGATATACATGGATTTTTGGATGTAGACTAGGCTAGAGATCTAGATTGTAGGAGATCTACAAGTGGGTATGTGCTTAACTTGTTTGGAGGAGAAATAAGTTGGATGAGCAAAAGATAGGTTGTAGTAGCACATTCAACTACAGAAGCTGAATACATGGCAACCACTCATGCAAGTAAGGAAGCAATATGGTTACAAATATTGTGTTCAGGTATTGGGTAGGTACAACAAGCTGTAAGGATAGATTGTGACAGTTAGAGTGCAAATTTTATGGCGAAGAACTTGGCTTATCATGCAAAGAAAAAGAATATTGATATTTAATATCACTTTGTGAGAGACATGGTTGAAGAAAATAAAGTATTGTTGATGAAGGTGGACACTTTGAAGAATGTTGCAGATTCATTAACAAAACCTGTGAGCATTGATAATTTCTCTTGGTGTAGAGAATCCATGGGCATTGTTGCCCTGGATTGTTGACTATGTAACCCTGTATGCAAGGAAAACAACAAGTGGGAGAATTTTGAGTGTTTTATATTCTTTGCACGAGAAGAAGTGTCACATTTTTTTCTTGGGAAACATGTCTCATTTTTGCCTCGTTTTTCATGTTGCCTCAATTTCATGTCCATTGTTGGGCAATTTTTTGGCACATGGTTTTTGCTAATGGTTTTCTATTTTTGGTTAAGGAATTATGGTTGTTGACTAATGCAGGTCATTGGGTTAGGGTTTTGGATGCCGCTGGCTCCTATATGTATATTTTATTGAAAACAATGTATCACTAAGGAATGAATATAAAATATGTTGTTTTTCCCGGTTTGGGTTTCTAGGGAAAAAATCTCTGTGTAATGTTTGTATTTGCCATTGTATGTTTTTTTTTCTTTTACTAAAAATCTATTTGCAGTAAATATTGTACAAGGTAAAAATCTACAGCAGTCAGGAAACCAATCGGTTGATCTAGTGATGGTTTCAGGAGACCTAGGGGACTCTCGATATACCTATTGGTACATGGGAGTGATGGTTCTGTATATATTCTATCTGATGCAGTACTACTCGAGGGGTACCAACAGGGGTTATAGAGATTTCCAACAAGGGTAAAAAATTGGTTTCTACGAAACCCCAGGAAACCATCTGTATCACCTGCGTGTAGTCTTCCCCACAACAATTTTACCCATTGAATGATAGATATTTGTGCTTTAAAGATGTCATAAGTACATATCTCTACCCTGGGAAAATAAAAAAATTCCGACAATTCCTACCAAGGAAATTTCTCTAATACCACTTTTAAAGTACCAGATGTAATTTAATATGCAAAAACAAGAATATTCAGCAGATGTCAATGGAACAACAAAATATTGAGAGAGAATAGCAGAAATAATATCTTTATTCAAAGAAAACAATGTTCACTTACCTCTTTGAAGGGGAAACCTCCAACAAAGAAAAGATTTATTACAATAATTCTCTAGACAAGCGTTCCCATGCCTCCTACTCTTATTTAAACTAATTCTATCTTCTAAAGAACCTTCTAGAGGAAAATATTTCTAGAAGTGGAAGCTTCTATTAGGTATTCTAACATTGACATGTTCACATTTATTAAATAGGCATTATTAACTAATGTTGGCCTTTATTACATGGAAAATATATTTAGGCCTTATTAACTAGTGTTGGCCTCTATTAAATGGAAAATATATTACTCTATCTATGTGAGGGGTTAGGTCCCTAACACCTTTGGGTTCCCCATAGTGGACCCTATATAAAATGTAAAATTGAAGAACATCCCTTCGTCTATGCTGCCCCATTTCCATGGTATCATGGTGACCAAAGACCCTGATGCATTTACTTTTAAATTTGATATTTTATGTAGAAGTTATGATTATTGTAATGATGCTAAAAAATTAAAGCTATTCCCAACCACCCTCAAATACTTGGCCTTGTATTGGTTTATGGGACTGGGAGTGAATACTATCATAACTTGGGATGACATGAGAACTTATTTTCTTAGAAAATACCAAGATTAGTGTAAGGATAGGGACCTAAGGGAAGAAATATTTAGGAGGACATAGAAGGAAGATGAGAGCTTAGACGATTACCTAGAAATGTCCCTGTATAATTTTCGAAGATCCAATCAAAATGAATTGAATATGAAAATTATTAGGACCATATTTTTAAGAGGTGTTTTAGATGAATTAATGAATGTACTTAATTTGATGGGGTTTGAGGATATTTCCCAATTATTTTTTGGTTCAATATTTGAAATGTGTAGGAAGTACTCATGAAGTTAAGCAAGATCTAGTAAGGGACCTCATGATTCTTTTTTCCAGGATTTCTAAATATACATCAAGTAGTGGTGTAACTAGGGAAGAGTTAGGAAATTTATTGGAAAACTTCAAGACTCACATTCTTGGAACTCCCAATTTGTAGCTTTATAATTTGTATATTAAGAAAAATAAAGAGGAACAAACTGAAACATTATCTATATTTACCCCTAGGTGCAGGAAAAGACATCCTTTAAAAGAGTTCCCCTTGAATAATATTGAGATATGTGTTAGTTGTAAAGGTGAACCATCAATAGAACACTTTCCTTCTTTACCTGGACTAAAATTTCTATACCAAGGAGGGAACAAGATAATACAACAATTGTTTACCTTGGCACCAAACAAGCCATGGTAGCCTCGTCCACCAGGTATATCATCAGATCCTACATTTTAAAATTCTTCATATTAATATGGACAATAATATCCACCTTGGAATCTCACAATGCCATGGAAAGCATGGCCCCAACAAAAAAATCATCCTTGGTAGAAAGGATGGCAAGGACACAACTATAAGAATATTCCTACCTATTCCTATCCCATGCAAACTAAACAATACTCATAGTTTCCCACATAATCTCCTTCATGACCTTATCCAACACAAGCTCCACGAAAGATTGTGCAACCCAAACAATTGCAACTTCCATCCAACCAACCTCTCATGCCTACACAACTCCCTATCCAACATATTCCTAATCCCAATAACAAGGTAGATCAACCTACTTTTGGCACTAAGCTACAACATTTTCCCACCTATCTAGTCACACCAGTTGGATTTCATGATATCCACTTGTGGTCAAGAAAAGTTCTCCAAAAACTATCTCTCGTCATCATTGGAGAAGAATCAGAGGAGGAAATTCCCAATCACACAACCAATGGCAATACCCCATCATAACTAAGAAAACAACTATTGATTCATAGTTACCCCTTCCTCCAAATAAAATGATTCGGGCAGATATCCACACATGGAAGGACTTTTACTTTGCATACCATGTCTATTTGAAATTGGTGACAAGGTGGTGAAAGCGTGAACTTATATGTTTTTGAGTTTTAACTTCTCATGCATTAGTAATTTGTGAGAAAAAGGTCTCATGCATTTCTTTTATGCTTTTATGAGATGCTCATGCATTTAATTATGCTTTATGAGATTTTGGAAAAACTCATACATTATTATTCACTTTTGATGTAAAATGCTTAATACTTGTGAGGGAAATTAGACTCACGTATTTATCATTAAATTATAATTTTGGAAATTGGTTTTTATGTGAGAAACCACCTCACGATGATTTTCCATTATTCTCAATTATAGGTTGAGATAATCAATGGCTTGGTTGAAGAGTCATTGGGTGGATTTGAGACTTTTCCCATTTTTGAGCCTGGGATAGTTTGAGATCCTACTTTTATGGATCTTTTTTCCTCTTTTGTAATCAGATCATATTATTGTGGATCTAGGAATTAATTCTCTTTTTTAAGAGTGAGTGAGGAAAACTGTATAATTCCTTATGTGAGCCATATTCATGGAGAGGGAGAGTAATGAATAATTAATAAGTGGAGTTAGAGAGCCATAGTGCTACTACTCCTAAGCTTTGAGAGACTTATTCATGTAAGGAATTATCCTTCTTGACATATGGAGAGATATGAGTGTGAGTAGTATTCTTGAATCTCATTGAAGGAGAAGGCATCTGTTATGAAATCACTTATGAGAAGGTCAGAACATATTTTGAAGAAGGAATGAAAGCAATCCATATTCCAATTGAAGCAGGTCCGAAGATGTAGCCCAAGAGGGGCGAACTCTGTTACCAACATTGGTTGTCTCTCTTGTCTTTTTATATGCTTATTCCACTTTGATTTCATCTATGTTATGAATTATTTATTAAAATCATGGTTAATAATGGACTAATATGCCCTTTAATCCTTATGCAAATAATTTGTCAGAAAATGATTCTTAATTGAAAACTTGTGTAGAGTAAGTAGTCACACGTTTTCAGATCAAGTGGTATCAGAGAAGGATGTCTTCTTTGCAGGATGGGAAAAGCAGTGAAGATAGAAGAAAAACTTCAAGAATTAGAAGAGATAAATCACAACAATCAATCTGAAAATTCAGAGTTGAGAAGACTTTTGTAGGTTGCAAAAGAAGAGAAGCAAGAGCTTCAAGAAAGATCTCAGCTTCATGGAGAAGTACTCAATAGAATTATTGAATAATTGTGGCTCGAATTGCAATCCAAGGATGATCTCTTCGCTAAGTTACAACATGTTGGACGAATGGAGGACAAATATCCTTCTACAGTGGATGCACAAAATCAAACTAAGGTATATGATGTTTCTTCATGTTCAATTTATTATTAGTATGAAACTAACATGGGCATGAAGCTCCTCAGGAAGATGGGATACATAGGAGGTGGAATTGCCATTCATGGCCAAGGAGGCACTCAACCATCAGAGGTGGTACAAAGACCACGATTTTCAAGTTTGGGATACGGTCAAGAGGAGATTGGAGAGTGCTCAAAGTCCGTTGAAGCAAGATCCACATCAAAAACCATTTCCACATCATTGGATTACAATATAGGAGTCAAATCATCTAGTCTTATTCCTGGCCAGATCTACAGCAAGGATAAGCCTAGAAGGTATAAGGTTCATGTTTAGTCAAATTATATCTTTGATTTTAAGAAGCATGTTTCTTGCAATATGCATTCATTCATTACATCTTCTAACCATGATGTAGCAAAGCATTAGAAGAAGAAAGTTTGGGTTAGGAAGACATATGTGTCCACGAGAAGTGAGACAAATCAAAAACCACACCTTCCAAGTCATCCTATCAGGAAGTTGGATGGAAAACGAAGGCATTTTTGCAGCTATTGAAATATTATTGGCTATTGGGAGAAGAAATGTTGGAAGATCCACCAACAGTTACATTGTACTTCAAGGAAGAAACTTGCTCCAACACTCACCAAGAAAGAGGTTGCGAAAGAGCTTGTGATTGATTTTCCTGCACCATTTTTTGAAGAAACATAGTTGCAGAAGGAAGGAAACTTCGATTGATTGTGTAATAAGTGGTTATCATTTCTGCAGAATCGAAGTAATTTTCTAATTAACATGTTTTGCAGTAGAATAAATGTGGTTTCAATTTAGATGATTCCCTGTGATGCAGAAGAATCGCTCTACCTCAACACGCACCAGCCGATTTTCACAAGTGGTGAGCATTCAAATAAGGGAGAGGCATCGCCCTCTCATTTTTCCTTTGAAAATCTAAGGCATGATCAAGGAAATTAATGCCTACATGTTGGAAGAGAAAAAATTGTTCCTTTGCACAAGCTGGAGATAAGGTTTCCATTAAGTGGTTGATGGTAGGAGGGATCTGCATCCGATTAGAATCATATTTCCATCATTGTAATCTTCCCATTAGATAGGCATTTTGAATGATGATTAGACACAACTAGCTTAGGTTGGAGGGAAGCTCGTCGAGCCCCTCTTGTATAAACTCCTGTATTATTTCCAGTAGATCATTGCATGTAGGATATAGGGATGCATAAGGGGAAGAGACGAGACTCATTTCTAGTCTAGACTAATGTATTGAAATGGACATTCCACCATTAATAGAAAGTAACATTTTTTTCTATTTATCAATTTTTGTGTAATGGACGTTTTTTTATGAATGTCATTTGCATGCATTTGAGTTGTAGATGTATGTTAGAAATCATATGCAAGGATAGAGATATAATATTCTCTCTGTGAGTGTGTTGGATTAAGTCTGGTTCTCAAGGCTAAGTGAAAGGAGTGCACAATAGAGAGTTGAGACTCTGTGAGCCGACGCAAGGAGTGTGTATCTTAACTCAGTCGATTCAGAAGAGAAGTTGCCATGAGGGCACACCAGGATAATTCACAAACTTGGGAGGAAATTTCAAGGTGGTTGGGTACCTTGGAAAGTGTTGGAGCCGCCCCTATTTTTTCACCTCGCGCGATTTTAAATGTTTGATACTTGAGATCTAAAGTTGTTTTTCTTTTCCTTCCGAAATCATAAAACTCTGAAATCTTGTCGCCCGAATAGCAATGCTATTTCACTTTCAAAAAAGGATCCATTTTTTGCAAGTATGTTTGCTTTCTCTTTTATTTCGGGATATCGGAAGTCGGACACTTTAATTTTTGAATTCACAAGTCCCGAGTCATGAAACTACGAACTCCTTTTTCGATTTTTTCACCCAAGGCATTGACTACGGTAAAACCTTTAACCCTTGATTAGACATCGTCGGTATTTCACGCCTCGGCTTTCATCGAGCCCAAGTTTTTTTTCTTACAACCCCGATAGTCGAGAACGCAATAACTTTTGTGATAACCTTGGTCCAGGACCAAAGGTAAAAAACTAACCACGGTTAAATTTGGTTCTCGGCACATCGTTGGTCGGCATTTTCTTTCATAAAGTTAAGGTGTCCAAAACTCCGATTCGCGAAGTTGCGACATAATTATAACAAGATTAATTAATCGCCTAATCTAAAATTTCCTTCTCTTAATTCGAGCCTTAATTATCGCCACATCGCGATATCACGACTTGGCATATCAATCCCCCAAAAGTTTGTCTTCGAATTCCCGAGTCGCGATATGGCGATTAAGTTAATTATATAATTAAGGATCCGCCAAATCACGGTTATTGTTAATTAAGCTAAAATCGGAACTCGCAGTCTCGCGAGTTGTAAAGTCAAAACGTTAAAGGAAAATTCACGATGTGGCAAAAAGCGAGGAAATCTTTAAGTCGTTAAGATTTGAAATTTTAGAAAAATGAAATTAAGTGAGATATGTCCCACGCATCGAGGTTGGCACACTTCACGAGGGATTTACTTGCTCTCCATGACCTGATTGCTTGTCAAGATGCTGAACATTAATGACATTAATGAAGATTTAGGGTAAATCCACAAATAAATAAGATCGGATTTATGCATTTAATTTGGTTTTATGTGCAATTTGACAAACTTATTCAAAAGGTACAGAGTTTTCAAATATATGCGAGAGTTTCATTCTTTTTAAAACATTTCTCATAAATGCACAGATCTCACCTTTCTCTGAGGAAACTCATTTCCGCATGTATACACAGGTATATTGCAGAAGAGAAAAAAAGAAAGCGTCATCCATGGCTCCAAGAAGAGCAGTGAAAGAGAATATTGAGGTTGCAGCGCAGGGCCCAGACAACGTATCAGATACTTCACCTCGGATGGGTGGCTCAGTACCCACCTAGTCGTTTATTTCAGACATTCTGCAATCCGAGATGGTAAACTATTCAGACTCTCATGACGATAACAATGATATTGTGAAGGACGACCTGAATACTAAGTACAAGACAATTGTTTAGTCGGGAATGCACATGGTTGCAACCAAACCTCGGTTTCTCCCATACTACGACATGATACGATGGGCATTGGATCACATCGACCTGTCCTCCAGAACTATCGTAAATGACCGACAGGCCATGGTCGGGACCTTTAGGCCCAAGCATATCCAATCTATGTATAAGCTCCCAACAACTTCTAAATACACATATGGAAAAGAATTCCTGGCGGACTTCAAAAAGAAGGAGTAAGAAGAATATGACAAAACCATGTCAGGCTTGATAAAAGATTGGGTTTCACATCCTGCGACATTCAGAGCGAATGACAAGGGCGTGTATTCAATTTCTTTGCTGGAGCCACAATATATGTATGTGGCAATGATGACTTGTCGGCTTTTCGGATGGGAGGATACCGCTCATTTTTACATCCAGTGGGTACCTCTCATCTTTCGGTTAGCGGAAGGTTCCTCGTTCAATTGGGCGAAAATGCTCTCCGATAGTTTGTTCAACAGGGTTACAGAGTATCGGGAGCAAAAAGCAGTCGGTAAACGATCCAAATTCTTCATGTCCGTGTATATCATGGACGCGATATGCAACATGACGCCTTTTCCTTTGATGAATTGGGCTTGGAGTCCAACCCAAGAGAAAACTGTTCATGAGTACCATGACAAGATGTGGGAAAATAACGCAAATAAGTTTGTTTATGAGATTTTCAACTGGGTGATGGTGCCCTTGCACATCGCCCTTTTTGGTCTTTCGCCACCCCACATCTCAGATAGCATTGTTGTGAATCTGAGCCATATCGCAGACTGGTACGTAGAAGAAGAATTCTCCTATTTGAGAGTATTCGGAGCTGATGTTCCTCCTTTGGCGCTACCACTATTCATCCCCGACAAGCTAGCTTGTCGCGAGATTGCTCGACAAACAGTAATTGGCGGAGTGAGTAAAGAGCTCAAAGCGTCATCGAAAACGGTATGGCCATTTTTGCCTGTCCGACTAAATTCCTATTCCTTATTAGATTTCGGACATGCTAAGGCTGAGGCTGCGGCCTTAGAAGACCTGAGCCTAGCCTCTATTGAGTACAAAAATCATGATCTGCAGCGAATTGTAAGCACCCATTTGGGAAATTGTGGATTAAAGAGGTTCGAACACGAGTTTTCACCCTCGGATGATGTTTTTCGAGGGGCGAGGTCCTATTCGGAGGTGCAATTTTGAATCAGATCTCTAGCACCCGAAGACAGGGCTTCTGTTTTAAAATTTCAGGAGTATAAGAAAAGGTGCCTCCCCGTTGTGCTGGGAGGTTTGGGACTTCCCAAGGATAAAGAAAAGGAGGCCAAAATCTCTGAGGGGCAAACTTCTAATCCCGAAAAACCTTAGGAAGGGGAGCAGGAGAAGAATCCCGAGCAGGAGAAGAGTCCCGAGCAGGAGAAGAGTCCCGAGCAGGGGAAGAGTCCTGAGCAGGAGAAGAATCCTGAGACAAAAGAAGGGACTACTGACCCACCTGAGGAACATAGTCCAGAGATGGAAGTGAAAAACACAGACCCGCCTGAAATTCAGAATCCAAAGACAAGAACATAGACGAAGACCTCCGATCCTCCGAAGGAGCAGGACCCACTCGTCACACCAGGGAAGGCGGCGAAGCATATCGGGAAACCCATCACCTCTGTCACACCCTTGCAGTTAGCACAATGAGGCGTTAGCGAGGGATGGATATTTGGTGAAGAACTGAGACCTATAAGGGCAGAGGAACTCCCTCCTAATGAATTCTTTTTTGACAAAAAAAAAAAAGTTGTAGTAAAGCGAGAATTTTATCAAGAAGGAGAATCAACTATCAAAAGGTTCAAAGTGATGACCGATGGGATGAATAAAAGGAAAGATGAATTTGCCACGGATATTACAGGAACGTTAGGTGTGTATGCAACGACAAATCAATTCTCGGTCGAAATGTTAAAGAAGCAGCTCAAAGCAAAAAATTTCCTGATCAAGACTCTTAAAGCCAGAGTAGCTTCGGCGATAGAGAGAACTAAGAGTCAAGCGAGTGGAGAAATAGAGCTGGCCCGATTGGCCGATAAGCAAGAAATCCAAGTCCTCAAAACCAAGCTGGAACAAGCAAATTCAGTAATCCAAGATGGTCGGGTGCAGGCTGGTCAGCAGAGGGATACGATCACACAGCTGCAGGCTCAGTTGGAGGTCGCAGAAAGCAAGGTGATCGACATCGATATTGTTAAATCCTGAGCAATCGATATTCGGAGCAGGATCTCTTCTGCTCAACAGAGTATGCTGAACAAAGTAGGAGAGATTCGAGAAGACTGCTTGTTAATGCATCGGATCTCTAAGAATCTGATTAACAAAGAAAGAAATGCAGAAGCTGCTCGGATCGTTTTCCAAGAAGCGGTGATCGCTACCAACAATAGGTTTTCAGCAGGGTCTCCCGGGCTCACCATTTCCGAACAAACTATGGGTAATATCTTGTTAAAAAATTCGGAACATGATATTACTTTAAGCAAGGAACAGGCTCAAAAAGTGACAAATTCGTTAAATAAAGCCTGCAATGCCATAAATGGTGAGTTGTTAGGGATGGATATTGGAGGTGAAACAGAGGCGCTGAGACAGATGAATATAGATCGGATTTCTCTCGACATGAAGGAGAAGAATGAGAGGAGTTCGGCAGAAATCTCTAGGATGGACAGGCTAGACCCGGCTCAAATCGACAAACATTTGATTCAACCTAGTGCACAACTCGACACCCTTGAGTTCGTCAATGTACAAATAGATGATAAACTTCCATAGTTATCCCGAGAGTGCTATTTTTCCGAAGCCAGTTGTCAAGCCGAGCCTTCATAGCTTGTATCCCAGTTTGTGGACAGGTGTATCATGTACACTGAATCCATGCGAGGACAGGCACCTGACACTTCTTGAAGATAGAATAGGTGAAATGGAGTGAATTCGCTCCCCCCCAGCTGTCAGGCGGAACCTTCACAGCTTACATTCCATTTTATGGACAAATGTAGCATATGCTTTGAATCTAAGCAAAGACAAGCACCTGGCACCTTTTTGAAAATGGATTCGGAGAGATGGAGTGATTTCGCTTCTCTGAACCGAGAGACAAATTTTGTATAAATAGATCACAAAAAGAAGAGATAGGGGCTGGACTTTTTGGTATCAATTGTAAGAGAGTTTTTTGCATGAAGGAAAGTTAATACAAGCAAATTTGGAGATTCCCGATCTTGTCACGACTGTGTTACAAGTTTGTTTCGTTATGTTTATTGTTTCTTTTCATTTTGCTCTACATAATTGATGTGTATCACTATAATTTAGTACGACCACTACTATAGTGAAGGGATTTCATCATTCTGTAATTGCTTCTTGTCTTTCCTCTGCACCAGCTATCAGCGGGTGTAAGACCAATTTGCAATTTACAGAATTTTATGTCTATTACACTTTATCAATTATTTTTATGTCAATTTCTTCTTCTGTGTTTACTTAAGTTTTCTATTGACAGGTTCTTTACGTTATTCACAGCTAAATGTTTTTCTCTCATTCCACATCTTTTACTAAAAATAATATAGTTACAGGAAAGGGCCTTTAGTTTGTACTCTTATTCTATTCTTTATGCGAAAATTTCTCTTATTTTGACCGAATTGAAATAGCGTTGAAATCTCTTGTTGAACCATTTCCATGTTAATACTGTTCCTCAATGAATGTACCTACAACAACTCAACCTAATATTCAACCCAGATTATCTAATCAAATACATATCGCTTTAAATCTTTTTGATACAATCCTTAAAACTGAAAACACCTAGGAAGAATTGGAACATTCATGGGCAGCTATTGAACAAGATATTATTACACAGGAACAGTTGGAAGCTAGGCAGCGAGAACATAGAAATCCCCATTAGCTTCTTGTACCGAAGGTTAGTGTAATCCTTTATCAACCTTTATTATACTTTCGTATGCCTTGACACTGTAATTTTAAGCCTTAAGTACAGACTCAGGAACAACATCTTTCTGGCGCCGTTGTCGGGGACCGAAGTTACGAAATCTTTTCCCTAGGAAAATGACAAATTATTTCGTTGATAGTGTTACTCTTTGATAGTGAACATAGAGTACACATAGTTTTAAGGCTTTTTAATCTTTCACTTGGCGACTCCATTGAAACACAAACTGACATCTGGTAGAAGGCATACCAGACAAAACCCGGATGGCAAGCCGATTACGCCTGTTAATAATCCTGAAAATTTTTTAAGAGCGAGAGGCTCGTTTGAGGCAACCGCTTCAGTAAAAAAGCCTAAGAACCCACTTTTAAAGACTAAATGCCCTTCAGAACCTCCTACTTCCTGCAGCCCTCTATCTGATATCCAAGATCCAGAAACAAACTACTCAGAATTTAGGAGTGAGCCACATCAGACTTTTTCATATAAACAAGGGTAAAGGTCCTTTGGAAAGATCATTGTCATTTGACATACCAACCTCTCTTCAATAGAACTTCCCAGTTTCACCTGATTCAAAAGAGTGTGTTACACCCCTTTTTCCCACTCCCAAGTCAATGGCAGGTGTCGGAGGAGGAGGTGGAGGATGACCGAATGTCCCTCCTCCCAGAGTATTTGCAAAAGTAGCGGTAAGATACGCTCCCTTGGTTTTACCCATTCCCCTCCATGATTTACCTAACAACTACATCAAAAATCTTCCTAAGTTCACTGGAGAGGGAGATCTAACCGCAGTCGAGCATATAAACTTTTTTGACCAATTCACAGATATCTGTGGTATCGAACACGAAGATGTCTATTCGAGGCTACTAGTCCAGACCTTCGAAGGACAGGTCCGAACTTGGTTTCGGAGTCTTCCTGCAGCTTCTATTCGGACATATGACACCTTGGAAGATGCTTTCCTCAGGCAATGGGGAGAGAGAAAGGATCACTTGTATTACCTTACTGAGTTTGGGTCTCTAAAGAAAAAGAATTCAGATACCGTTATGGAATTTATTTTGAGATTTAACAAACTTTATAATAAAATTCCAGCCGCTATTAAACCTTCTGAACCCTCAGCCAAAGTAACCTTTGCGGGAGCTTTCGAACCTGATTTTGCATTGCTTTTGCGGGAAAGAAGAGGAGCCACACTGAATAGAATGCAAGACGATGCTGTCGAAATTGAATCTAATATGATGGCTTGAGGTAAGTTAAAGGAAAAAGTAGAAACATTCAACCGTGATAATAGGCGTTATAGGGAACCAGCGGGTCCTTCCGGGTCAAATAGATACACTAACGATAGAGTGGATGATATGGCCCGAATAATTAAAGATCTGTCTAAAAAAATCTCTAGGATGGAGTTGGATCAGGCTAAAGCTGATTCTTCTAACAAAAGGTACTTTAGAAGAAACCCAAATCCCCAAAATCAACAGAGGCAAATAAAGAATGAAGATCAAAAAATACAAGCTCCGCTAAAAAACGAAAGATTTATAGGAGCAAGTGACCTCCAAGACTTCGGAGATTCAGAAGATGAAGTTGCATGTTTCGGTGATGAGTGTTCGCAGCCATTTCTGACCAAGGAAGACTATGAGAAATCTTTAAATACTCTTCAATCTTCTAATGAAGGGGAAGAAGGTGATCATACTGACCTCTGTATATCTCAACCAGAAACATAAATGATAGCGGATGATTTTCAACCCAGATACATTCTGAGATAAAAAAAGAAGCCCACCTCGACTGACCAACCTAAGAAAATCCTACCAAGGAGTAAATATCATGAACCTCCTTTGGAAGAGACATTGTTACCCAACAATAAAGTCAAGATAACAAATACTCAAGAGTCCGAGGTCAAAAAGGCTGAAACCCAAACAAAGGAAACAGGGCCGATAGATAAAGTTACATCTGTGATTAAGGTCACAAGTGATAAAGCGATCCAGACAAACAAGTCGGAAGAAAAAATCCTGGAGCTCTTAACCAAAGAAACAGATAAGGCCAACACATCTTACAATTTTGAAAATGAATTAAACAAAATTAAGATACCAATTCCCTTAGTAGAATTGGCAAAAAACCCCACTTATCGGAAGCAAATTGCCAAAGTGATGGGTGTTTATGAACCAGAAAGTCACTCCGACGTTATAAATCTAGAAGATGACATACCTAACATCACCTTTGGTCCTCATTTTGAGGGATTCAAAGACAACGTCGCTCCTTTCTATATCACCCTGAATATACATGATCAGTTACTGCATAACTGCATGTTGGACTCTGGGGCTTCACATAATGTTATGCCTAAAACTATAATGGAGAGGCCGGGGCTCCAGATCACTAGAACCTATGGAGACCTATACTCATTTGATTTAGTAAAGGTTAAATGTATGGGGATGATAAAAGATTTGGTAGTTACCCTAGCTCAGGTCCCGGTTAAGAGTGTCCTGATGGATGTAGTTATCGCAAATATTCCCCCCAAATATGGTATGTTATTATCCAGATCATGGGGAGCCAAGTTGGGGGGTTCTCTACAATTGGACATGTCATATTCCACAATCCCAATTTTCGGTGGTCAGTTCACCCATTTGTACCGAGAAACAAGATTAGCATATAGTGTTAGTGACCCGCTGAATCCAAACAACTTTGCCATTTACGTTGCAGACCAAGATCTGGGAAATTGCATATTATCTTTTGATGATGGTTCAAATGGATGTCCAAAAGAACTTGATATGAAGCAGGAAGATATTAGACCCTTGACTGAAGAACTATGCAAAAATGGTATCTGGAAAATGTACTTCGATGGCGCTTCATCTTCTGAAGGAGCTGGTGTTGGCATACTTTTGGTAGCACCTGAAGGTAAGTTTACCGTTCCTTTCTCATATCGCTTGCAGTGGGACATAGACTACACCAATAATGTATGCGAGTATGAAGCATTATTTTTAGGTTTAGAGGCTGCAAAGAGGTTAAACATAAAAAACTTGGAGGTTTACGGTGACGTTGAATTAATAGTAAAACAAGTAAACCAACAATACCTAGCCAAACATCCCAGATTGAGAACATACAGAAATTGCGCTTGGGATTTAATGGAGAAATTTTTCTCATGTATAAAAGTCCATTTTATTCCTCGCACAGAGAATCTACATGCTGACGCATTGGCTAAGGCATCCTCGACCTTTTCCCCTCCCACGAATGTTAAATTGAAATATCATATTGAAATCAGATATAAACCCTCTATACCAGAAAATGTACGACACTGGCAGGTTTTTGAAGATGACGAACAAATTCAGAAATTTCTTATAGAAATAGGTGATTTCTCTGAAACCCATCCAAACCAAGAAAGCCAAAATGACCCGAGGTGGATTATGCAAGAAGATGAAAATCCTAAAACCTTCCGAGAAATAATAGTGGATCATCGCATGTTGGTCCTTAAAAATAACCAAATCTCGAAAGGCTTAATTCCTTTGGAAAGACTCTTCGATCAGAACGACATACCTGTGAAGTCCAGTTTACAACCCCAACCAGAAGAAGTGGAGGATTGCAACATAGGAACTAAAAAAAATTCCAGGATAGTAAAGATATCTAAATTCCTTCCTCCTAAGGTAAAAGACCAGTACAGAGACCTACTCAGGTAGTATAAAGATGTTTTCGCCTGGGCCTATGATGAGCTTCGAACATATAATACTTCTATAATTGAGCACAAGATACCTTTGAAGCCTGGAGTTAAGCCTTTTAGGAAAAAGCTCAGGCAGTTTAACCCCATTTTGTTACCCGTTATTGAAAAGGAAGTGAAGAAGTTCTTAGACGCGAAAATAATTGTACCTCTAAGGTACTCAGACTGGGTAGCAAATTTGGTCCCCGTCAGAAAAAAGA
>JZKD02S1758336.1:382212-413275 GCA_000966675.3 Picea glauca | reverse complement strand
TTAAGGTGTCCAAAACTCCGATTCGCGAAGTTGCGACATAATTATAACAAGATTAATTAATCGCCTAATCTAAAATTTCCTTCTCTTAATTCGAGCCTTAATTATCGCCACATCGTGATATCGCGACTCGGCATATCAATCTCCCAAAAGTTTGTCTTCGAATTCCTGAGTCGCGATATGGCGATTAAGTTAATTATATAATTAAGGATCCGCCAAATCACAGTTATTGTTAATTAAGCTAAAATCGGAACTCGCAGTCTCGCAAGTTGTAAAGTCAAAACGTTAAAGGGAAATTCATGATGTGGCAAAAACTGAGGAAATCTTTAAGTCGTTAAGATTTGAAATTTTAGAAAAATGAAGTTAAGCGAGATACGTCCCGCGCATCGAGGTTGGCACACTTCACGAGGGATTTACTTGCTCTCCATGACCCGATTGCCTGTCAAGCCGTCGAACATTAATGACATTAATGAATATTTAGGGTAAATCCGCGAATAAATAAGATCGGATTTATGCATTTAATTTGGTTTTATGTACGATTTGACAAACTTATTCAAAAGGTACAGAGTTTTCAAATATATACGATAGTTTCATTATTTTTAAAACATTTCTCATAAACACACAGAGCTCACCTTTCTCCAAGGAAACTCATTTCCGCATGTATACACAGGTATATTGCAGAAGAGCAAAAAAGCAAGCGTCAGCCATGGCTCCAAGAAGAGCAGCGAAAGCGAATATCGAGGTTGCAGCGCAGGGCCCAGACAACATCTCAGATACTTCACCTCGGACGGGTGGCTCAGTACCCACCTGGTCATTTATTTCAGACATTCTGCAATCCGAGCTGGTAAACTATTCAGACTTTGATGATGATAACAATGATATTGTGAAGGACGACCTGAATACTAAGTACAAGACAATTGTTCAGTCGGGAATGCACCTGGTTACAACCAGACCTCGGTTTATCCCATACTACGACATGATCCGATGGGCATTGGATCACATCGACCTGTCCTCCAGAACTATCGTAAATGACTGACAGGCCATGGTCGGGACCTTTAGGCCCGAGCATATCCAATCTATGTATAAGCTCCCAACAACTTCTGAATACACATATGGCAAAGAATTCATGGCGGACTTCAAAAAGAAGGAGTGCGAATAATATGACAAAACCATGCCAGGCTTGATAAAAGATTGGGTTTCGCGTCCCGCGACATTCAGAGCGAATGACAAGGGCGTGTATTCAATTTCTTCGCTAGAGCCACAATATATGTATGTGGCGATGATAACTTGTCATCTTTTCGGATGGGAGGATACCGCGCATTTTTACATCCAGTGGGTACCTCTCATCTTTCGGGTAGCGGAAGGTTCCTCGTTCAATTGGGCGAAAATGCTCTCCGATAGTTTGTTCAACAGGGTTACAGAGTACCGGGAGCAAAAAGCAGTCGGGAAACCATCCAGATTCTTCATGTCCGCGTATATCATGGACGCGATATGCTCCATGACGCCTTTTACTTTGATGAATTGGGCTTGGAGTCCAACCCAAGAGAAAATTGTTCATGAGTACCATGACAAGCTGTGGGAAAATAACGCAAATAAGTTTGTTTATGAGATTTTCAACTGGGTGATGGTGCCCTTGCACATCGCCCTTTTTGGTCTTTCGCCACTCCGCATCTCAGATAGCATTGCTGCGAATCTGAGCCATATCGCAGACTGGTACGTAGAAGAAGAATTCTCCTATTTGAGAGTATTCGGAGCTGTTGTTCCTCCTCTGGCGCTACCACTATTCATCCCCGACAAGCTATCTTGTCGTGAGATTGCTCGACAAACAGTAATTGGAGGAGTGAGTAAAGAGCTCAAAGCGTCATCGAAAAAGGTATGGCCATTTTTCCCTGTCCGGCTAAATTCCTATTCCTTATTAGATTTCGGACATGCTAAGGCTGAGGCTACGACCTTAGAAGACTTGAGCCTAGCCTCTATTGAGTACAAAAAGCATGATCCGCAGCGAATTGTAAGCACCCATTTGGGAAATTTTGGATTAAAGAGGTTCGAACATGAGTGTTCACCCTTGGATGATGTTTTCTAAGGGGCGAGGTCCTATTTGGAGGTGCAATTTCGAATAAGATCTCTGGCACCCAAAGACAGGGCTTCTATTTTAAAATTTTAGGAGCATAGGAAAAGGTGCCTCCCCGTTGTGCTGGGAGGTTTGGGACTTCCCAAGGATAAAGAAAAGGAGGCCGAACTCTCTGAGGGGAAAACTTCTAATCCCGAAAAACGTTAGGAAGGGGAGCAGGAGAAGAATCCCGAGCAGGAGAAGAGTCCTGAGCAGGGGAAGAGTCCCGAGTAGGAGAAGAATCCCGAGACAAAAGAAGGGACTACTGACCCACTTGAGGAACATAGTCCAGAGATGGAAGTGAAAAACACAGACCCGCCTGAAATTCAGAATCCAGAGACAGGAACACAGACGAAGACCTCCGATCCTCTGAAGGAGCAGGACTCACTCGTCACACCAGGGAAGGCAGCGAAGCAGGTCAGGAAACCCATCACCTTTGTCACACCCTTGCAGTCAGTACAGGGAGGCATAAGCGAGGGGTGGATATTTGGTGAAGAACTGATACCTATAAGGGCAGAGGAACTCCCTCCTAATGAATTCTTTTTTGACAAAAAAAGAAAAGCTGTAGTAAAGTGAGAATTTTATCAAGAGGGAGAATCAACTGTCAAAAGGTTCAAAGTGATGACCGATGGGATGAATAAAAGGAAAGATGAATTTGCCACGGATATTGCAGGAACGCTAGGTGCGTATGCAATGAAAAATCAATTCTCGGTCGAAATGTTAAAGAAGCAGCTCAAAGCAAAAAATCGCCTGATCAAGACTCTTGAAGCCAGAGTGTTTTCGGCGGCAGAGAGCACTAAGAGTCAAGTGAGTGGAGAAATAGAGCTAGCCCGATTGGCCGATAAGCCAGAAATCCAAGTCCTCAAAACCAAGCTGGAACAAGAAAATTCAGTAATCTGAGATGGTCGCGTGCAGGCTGGTCAGCAGAGGGATACGATCACACAGCTGTAGGCTCAGTTGGAGGTCTCAAAAAGCAAGGCGATCGACATCAAGATTGTTAAATCCCGAGCAATCGATATCCGGAGCAGGATCTCTTCTGCTCAACAGAGTCTGCTGAACAAAGTAGGAGAGATTCAAGAAGACTGCTTGTTAATGCATCGGATCTCTAAGAATCTGATTAACAAAGAAAGAAACGCATAAGCTGCTCGGATCGCTTTCCAAGAAGCGATGATCGCTACCAACAATAGGTTTTCAACAGGGTCTCCCGGGCTCACCATTGCCGAACAAACTAGGGGTAATATCTTGTTAAAAAATTCAGAACATGATATTACTTTAAGCAAGGAACAGGCTCAAAAAGTGACAAATTCGTTAAAAGAAGCCTGCAATGCCATTAATGGTGAGTTGTTTGGGATGGAGATTGGAGGTGAAACAGAGGCACTGAGACAGATGAATATAGATCGAATTTCTCTCGACATGAAGGAGAAGAATGAGAGGAGTTCGGCAGAAATCTCTAGGATGGACAGGCTAGACCCGACTCAAATCGACAAACATTTGATTAAACCTAGTGCACAACTTGGCGCCCTTGAGCTCGTCAATGTACAAATAGATGATAAACTTCCATAGTTAGCCCGAGAGTGTTATTTTCCCGAAGCTAGTTGTCAAGCCGAGCCTTCACAGCTTGTCTCCCAGTTTGTGGACAGGTGTATCATGTACACTGAATCCATGCGAGGACAGGCACCTGGCACTTCTTGAAGATAGAATATGTGAAATGGAGTGACTTCGCTCCCCCCCAGCTGTCAGGCGGAACCTTCACAGCTTACATTCCATTTTATGGACAAATGTATCATATGCTTTGAATCTAAGCAAAGACAAGCACCTGGCACCTTTTTGAAAATGGATTCAGACAGATGGAGTGATTTCGCTTCTCTGACCCGAGAGGCAAATTTTGTATAAATAGATCACAAAAAGAAGAGATAGGGGTTGGACTTTTTGGTATCAATTGTAAGAGAGTTTTTTGCATGAAGGAAAGTTAATACAAGCAAATTTGGAGATTCTCGATCTTGTCACGACTGTGTTACAAGTTTGTTTCGTTATGTTTATTGTTTCTTTTCATTTTGCTCTACATAATTGATGTGTATCACTATAATTTAGTAAGACCACTACTATAGTGAAGGGATTTCATCATTCTGTAATTGCTTCTTGTCTTTCCTCTGCACCAACTATCAGCGGGTGTAAGACCAATTTGCAATTTACAGAATTTTATGTCTATTACACTTTATCAATTATTTTTATGTCAATTTCTTCTTCTGTGTTTACTTAAGTTTTCTACTGACAAGGACTTTACGTTATTCACAGCTAAATGTTTTTCTCTCATTCCACATCTTTTACTAAAAATAATACAGTTACAGGAAAGGGCCTTTAGTTTGTACTCTTATTCTATTCTTTATGCGAAAATTTATCTTATTTTGACCGAATTGAAACAGCGTTGAAATATCTTGTTGAACCATTTCCATGTTAATACTGTTCCTCAATGATTGTACCTACAGCAACTCAACCTAATATTCAACCCGGATTATCTAATCAAATACATATCACTTTAAATCTTTTTGATACAATCCTTAAAACTACAAACACCCAGGAAGAATTGGAACATTCATGGGCAGCTATTGAACAAGATATTATTACACAGGAACAGTTGGAAGCTAGGCAGCGAGAACGTAGATATCCCCATTAGCTTCTTGTACCGAAGGTTAGTGTAATCCTTTATCAACCTTTATTATACTTTCGGATGCCTTGACACTGTACTTTTAAGCCTTAAGTACAGACTTAGGAACAACAGAAAGAAAGTCTGTGTAGGAGGAAACACATCGTAGAGTTACTCAATACTCTGTAACACTGTGCCATGAGGGCATAGAGAAAGTATGAGAGCATACTCAAGCAACAAATTCTGAGGTGTTGGAATCCTTAAGAGAATCCCAGGGTTTCTGAACACTTTGAGGAAGGAAGGATTTTCAAGAGTGCATCGACAAAGGAAAGGATATGCCTTAAAACTTCCATTCAGGCTAAGGGAGAATCTGTCGAAATGCCTAGCCGAGCGTAAGGAGTGCACAAAGGGAACTGTAAGTTTACCTTACAAGATTAGGAGGAAGGGAGTTAAGTTTATAGGAGGGAACGAGGAATTCCATTGAAGGATGAAAAGGAATTGGGAACCGTGAAGTTTTTCAAGATGAGAAAAGTTGCAAAAGAGTTTACGCAAGAATCTGCAAGGACTGCAGAAGAAGATCGAGAACAGTCTAAGTCTTGAGGAGAAATTGTGCTAGGTGTGCAAGAAGGTCGAGGATTTTACAAAGTCTTGGAGACAGTAAAATCATCCATCATTGGGAGGATACACGTGGCCAAATATTAGGATATCTGGGAGCTGGAACTCCAAGAGTTTTTCCAAGAGCAGACAGAGATCTTCTCGAAGTTGCGAAGAGCGGTTTGAATCCAGAACGTTGGATCTAGAAGGGACCTGTGGAAGAAACCTGCACGAGCCAAAGGAGTAGTACTCCGAGAGATATCAGAGAAGGATATCGAGAGACTCTCTAAGGTCAAAGTCTGAAGGGATTGCAGCCATCGATCGGAAGGGGGGACAAGGACCGTTAATCGTCGTGCATTTGAGTTCGTCGATTCAGAGTTCGAGAACGTAGAGGTTGGTTGTTCTGGAAAGAGACAAATCCTGAAGTCCAAAGCACTTTGTGTAATTGAGGCCTAGGTCATAGCCTAGGGTCACATGATATAAAGGGCCTGGCATGACGAGAAAGTGTCGCCGCCAACTTTCTTTAAAGGGCCAAGAAGAGAGCCACATGATTGAGAGAACCTGCACTTTGAAGGAAGAGAGACCTATGGTAGAGTTGGACAGGTTCCAGTAGGGTGTCGAAGAGTCAATCTAACTCATGTGTTTAAGAACGATCATAGACCGGGAGGTCGCGCAACCTCGAAGGAGGAGAAGGGATGGGGTCTGTGCCAGAGAAGTATTAGAGCCTGATTTTATTCTTAGGTGGAGTAAAGGAGATAAAGGAGATACTCTGATACCAGAGTGGTATCAGAGAGGATTTTTTTCTCTTAGGAGAGAGGAAGGAGATATAGTGTGATACTCTATGAATACTATTGCAAGGTGTGCAGTAGATGATAAATAGCCAGGTGGGCTACAGGTCAGTGAAGCAATATGGTCGTTGGAGGTTATGAGCACGTTCAAGGAGAAGTATGCCTGCAAAAAAGAAAAGCATGTATAGATAAGGAGCTCAGTGAAATATGAGCCAAGATGGAGATGCTAGCATTCAAGATGTAGTAGGAAGCCAAGGTACGTTGGAGGTACGAGTGGCCTTTGAAGAGGACAACTAAGTGGCTTATTCGAATGTTTTTGGCCTGAAGGCAATGCCAGGTGTTGAAGAGGTGGTTGAGATATGTTGAAATCCCCAATGGAAAGGGAAAAAGATCTGGGAGGAGTCTCATAGGTTGCTAGGTGGGAAATGAGGAGTAATCAGGAGATCTCTTAAACGACCAGGAGGGAAGAGGAGACATCCTAAATTTCCAAGTGGGCAAGGGAGGAGAAATGAGATCAACTGAGAGTTCAAGCCAGTAAGGGGAGTTGATAGATGGATAAGAGGAGGAAGAAAGGCCTCATCGATATGAAGATTCATGCAGAGATGCAAGGCACGTGGATGAAGATGATGACAAGTTGGAAAATTTCATCACAGAGGAGAAGGATCAGAGGTGCATTCTAATCATTGGAGGAGTCGAGATATTTCTTCCAAGCAGCTGAGGAGAGGCTAGCGCAGATGTTGCAGATGCAACAAAAGGACAACAAGTTGATACTATCATGAAGGAGGAGGAACATATATTGAAGTTTGTCCCAATAGAAGAGGATCACCTAGTTGAGATACTCACTCAGTGTTATATGGAGTTAAAGGAATTGGAGGATTGGTTGGACAGTCTAGAACCAGAAGGTGGCTTCCATGAGATAGCCATGCTATAGGAGACATACCAACACGAGTTGCAGCTGGAGGAAGCTAGAATAGGACCAGCTAAAGAAATGACATGAGTTAGTCTTCAGAAGGAGTAGTTGAACAACAGTTTAGTGGTGAGACTGTAGAATTGGAGTCTGCAGCAGAGTGGCCAATTAGCATCACAAGGGATGGAAGTAGTGTGGGAGATCATGGTGATCCACCCATAGAGAAGCATGAAGAGTTGCAGCCAAGTAGACTGCACAAAATAAACCAGCATATGGAGTAGTTGGAAGAATCTTTAGAGGAGATATGGAGGCTGATGTTGAGGTTAGTAGAAGAAGCGGTCAGCAAGGAGAAGATGGACATAAAGGAACTTGCACGAGTAGTAGAGAAGATGCAGATGCAACATCAGGAGGAAATATGAGAAGAAGGAAATCTCCAGGAGAAAGTTTGGAATCTAGAAGAGTTTCAACAGAGCTAGGAAGTTGATGAGAAGGAGCTCATGAATTTTAGTAGTCATGGAGTATGATGCAGGACCATCACTCTACCTCAGCACGTGCCAGCTGATTTTCACGAGTCATGTGCATTCAAAGAAGGGAGAGGCACTTCCTTGTCATTTTTCGTTCTAAAATATAAGGCGTGATCAAGGAAATTAATGCAAACAGGTTGGAAGAGCCAAAATTGTGCCTTCGCACAAGCTGGAGATAAGGTTGCCATCACGTGGTTGATGGTAGGAGGGATCTGCATCTGATTCAGATCAAATTTCCATCATTGTAGTATTCCCGTTAGACAAGTGTTTTGAATGGTGATTAGACACCGCTAGATTGTTGGAGTTACTTCACACACACCTAGGATTTATTTTTCCTAAGGTTTTTATTTGTTTATTAGTCATAATTATTCATTATCCAGTCTCCTATATTTTAGGAGAGAATATTCCACCTAGAAAATCTTCTCTTTCAGTTCACACTTCAGCTTGACTAGTTGAGTTGAGTTTAGATGTTGCATTGGGATCATCACCATGATAATTCGACCTTGCCTTCATATCATCACCAAAGTGGTACATTATCCTTGATTCCTTGAGTTAACTCCTCACTACTTTTTGTTTAGTCAGTTAACTAAAGACTAGTTGACTAGTTAACTCAACTAGGTGGCAGTTCACTCCCGTAACTGCCTGAGAGACTAGAATAGGTAGCAGTTCACTCATGTAACTGTTGGTGTGTGTCCAGATCACTCTAGACCACCACTATGGTGACTTGGTTCACCTCAAGTTGAACTCATTGAGTTATATAGAGTATATCATGTGTAAATTATTCATTATTCATAACGGTTAATGAGAATTCTTTCCATTCTTTCTCTCCTTCTTCTTATTTTTCCAATTCTCTCTACAAATGTGTGTATAATTGTTTAGCTATATATATTTTGTGTAGGTCAACACATTTACATGGTATCAGAGCTGACGGACTGCTAAGCAAAATCTACACCAAAAAATTTTGCAGGTACAAAAGATTGAAGATAGCGGAAAGATGGAATTCCAAAAAGAATTCATTGTTACACCTTACAACTATTTTTCATGGAAGGATAAAATAGCCATACATCTCCGATCTATAGGGTTGTATAGGTTAACCATGAATACAGATATAGAGATGACATCATCCATAGAAAAATCCAAGTACTTAAATATCATGGATGAGGCACTCGGAACAATTTGCAGTCTTATTTCTCCCGATCTCCTTTTTCATATATCTTCCTGTAAGACTCCTAATGAAGCCTGGACCATCTTGGAAGGGCTCTTTGTAAAACAAGATGAGATGAGGGGACACATGCTGGAGGTGGAGTTGCTCACATTGGATTCAAAAAGCTTCGAGAATATCCAAGATTTCTTCACAAAATTCAAGGATTTACAGTTGCAACTCAAAGCTTGCGGGGTTGATAAATCAAAGGAGGAGAAACAAATTGTTCTCACCATTCTCTCCAAGATTGGACATGAATTCTTTGTATTCATATCCACATTCCATACTGTCAGATTCACCTCTGGAGCCACCTGGAAGATGCCTTCTCTTGAGGACTTTATTGAATCCCTGACACAAGAGAAAACAAAGCTCATCAACATGGGCACAATCAAAGGCCCAAGGGCACATGCACTCACTGTGCATGATGGAAGACACAAATATCAGAAATCTAAAAATAAAGATAAGAGGAAATCTCATGCACATACAAAGAAGGAAGGGTACACAAAACCGTTCATCGATGTCTCTAGATCCAAAGGAGAAAAGCGAAGAAAATGAGAGAAATGCACATATTGTCACCAAGGATTCCATTCGGAATCTGCATGCATGAAAAAACAAATAGATGTAATGTCTCAGATACTTCAGCAAAACAACCTTGGAGATCGCATCCCCGAGGGTGAAAAGAAGAAGAAGCCAGAAGATCTGAATTCCAATAAAGGCAATTCTAGCCATGCCTTGATTGCAATCAACTCCTCTCCTGATGCTTGGATCGTAGATTCAAGAGCATCACATCACATGGTTGCCTCAGAAGCAGTCTATTCTTATTTGGATGCATGCAAAGGTCCTCCTATTCTGATGGGGGACAACTCTTCTATCGAAGTCACTGGCAAAGGAAGGATTGAACTCACCAACGGAAGCTTCAAGAACATGATGCATGTTCCCAAGATTTCTGTCAACCTTCTCTCTGTGTATCAGATCACGAATTTTGGCATTGGAAAGAAAGTCGTATTCACACCAAATTTCGTGGACATATATGACATGCAAACCAACTCTAGGGTTGCTACCGATGAGGTAAATCATCAGTCTAGATTGTATACATTTTCTGATATCATTGAACTTGATTCTTCTTTACTGCTTACTCATACTGATGAAAGTAGTAGGATATGGCACGAAAGGTTTGGACATTTGAATTTCAGATACATGCAACAGCTTAGCAAGCACAGATTAGTTGATGGTCTACCAGACATCCATTTCTTCAAGGGAGTATGTGAGGGATGTGTTCTTGGAAAACACCCTCAAGAGAAATTCGTCAAAGGAAAGTCTCAGCGAGCTTCTGCACCTATAGATCTGATCCACATTGACTTCATGGGTCCTTTTCCTCATCCATCAATCAACAAAGCGAGCTTTGTTCTCATTTTTGTTGATCATTTCTCACGTTTTACTTGGATCTACTTTCTCAGGAAAAAATATGAGGTCTTTCAACACCTCAAAGATTTCAAAGCTTTGGTTGAGACACAGTCTGGAAAGAAGATCAAAGTCCTCCAAACTGATAATGGGGGAGAGTATGTGAATCATGAGATTCATAATATTTTCCATGAGGCAGGGATTCAGTTGCAGCATACAGTTCCCTACACTCCGCAACAAAACGGAGTTACTGAGCGGAAAAACAGATCTCTAATGGAAGTGGCATCTTGCATGTTGCATGCAAAGTCACTGCCACAGAGACTATGGGCCGAAGCACTTAACTGTGCAACATACATCCAAAACATATCTCCTCATAGATCCGTCAAGGATAAGACTCCCTACGAGGCTTGGAGCGGCCTCAAACCAAAAGTGGCCCATTTTCGCATTTTTGGTTCACGTGCATGGGCCCAAATTCCCTCTGAAAAGAGGAAGGCACATGATCCACAGAGCACTTAGTGCATTTTTGTTGGATACCCCAATGGTGTGAAGGGATATCGGCTTATTGATCTTTCCTTGGACCAACTCATCATTGAGCTTAGTGTCCAATTCGAGGAAAGTGTCTCACATGTATCTTAGAAGTCGCATGCAGACACCTTCACTCTTCCACCTATCGAGATGATGAGCATGCACATGCTAACTCTTCTTCAGATGAGAGTTATGATTCAAAGGACTCAGAGGATTTAGATTTAGATTCAGCGTCAGTACAGTCAGATGCAGAGTCAAAGCATCCAGATGCATTTGTAGAGCCAGAGCAAAGGCCCAAGTGGGCACAGACTACTCTTCAGGATGTAGGGGATATCGTTGGTGATCCAACCGATACTAGGAGGACTCGATCTGATTTTGAGGAGCCTCCTATTGCACTCACTACCACTAAACCATTGCCTTCCAGGCATATTTTCTTGGTTTAGTCTTCAGATCCATAGTATTATGGCGAGGCTACTGGAAATCCCTTTTGGGAATCCACCATGCAGGAGGAGTACAACTCCCTCCTGGAGAACCAAACTTGGGATCTAGTTCCCCTTCCTTCTGGGAGGAAACTTGTCAGATTCAGATGGTTCTACACGAACAAGAGCGCAGCGGATGGATAGATCAACAGATACAAAGCCAGGCTTGTCACCAAAGGCTTTCAACAGGTTTATGGTATTGACTATGATGAAACCTTCGCTCCAGTAGCGAAGATTGATTCCATACTATTGGCACTTTCCATTGCGGCAGCCAAGGGATGGGAAGTCCATCATATGGACATGAAGAATTCATTTCTTCACGGTGATATCTCTGAGGAGATCTACATGGAGCAACCCTAGGGATTTATGCAGGACTCATCTTTGATCTGTCAACTGAAGAAGTCACTTTATGGCCTCAAGTAGGCTCTAAGGGCATGGTATGCCAAGATGGACTCCTACCTGTTGTCACAGAACTTTGTACATTGTAAATTAGACTTAAATGTATACATGCTCAGGACGGTTGATTCACTTCTACTTTTAGTTCTGTATGTCGATGACTTGTTGATCACCGGTTGCTCGACTTCAGCGATAGCTGCAGTCAAGAGGATTCTTCATGAAAGTTTTTTGATGACGAACATGGGTCCCCTACACTTGTTCCTTGGACTTGAGATCAGTCAGGATGCATCAGGAATCAAACTGTCTCAAGCCAAGTATGCACGAGATCTCCTCGAGAGATTTCACATGATAGACTGCAAGTCTGCTCTGACTCCTTTCCTATCAGGATTCAAACTTGAGGATGGCAGGGATACTCCATTGGTTGATAGTACACTGTACAGACAGCTAGTGGGGAGCTTGTTGTATCTCACACACTCCAGACTAGACCTCTCATATGCAGTTGGTGCAGTTTCCAGGTTCATGCAGGAGCCGCATGAGCTACATTGGAAAGTTGCAAAGCGTATCCTTCGATATGTACAGGGCACCATCACCTTTGGGATTCATTATGCAGTAGACTCTACATTAGATCTCATTGGTTTTACCGATTCCGACTGGGTTGGTGATAGCATTTATTGCAAGTCCACATCTGGTTACTCACTCAGTCTTGGTTCTGGGCCTATCTGTTGGTCGAGCAAGAAGAAAGTTGTCATTGCTCTATCTTCAGCTAAGGAAGAGTACAGAGGGGTAGTTAACATAACCATTCAAGCTATGTGGCTACAACATTTTCTCACTGAGTTGGGCATTCAGTTTCATCGACTGATCATCATCTGGTGTGACAACCAGAGTACTCTAAAGTTCTGCAGAGATCCATTTAAGAGGCAGCGGACGAATCACATCAATATCCACATGTACTACATCCGGGACTTAGTACACGAGGGGATCATCGACTTTCAGTTCTATCCTTCAGCAGAACAGACAATAGACATTTTCACCAAGACCTTCACTGAGAAGAAATTCCATTCTCTGTGAGGTCGTCTTGGAGTGAAGGACACAGTTGCCTAGCAACTGTAGTTCTTCTTTTTACATACTTTGTACCTTGAGGGGGGGTTTTTCCCATGAGGTTTTCCCTCTTTCCTCACTTTATTTTCAGTGTATCTTTTGTACTTGGGTACCTAACATGGCCTCGTTGCTGGGACCCAATCTTTATTTTCACCATAGTGATGTTCAGGGGGGGTGTTGGAGTTACTTCACACACACCTAGGATTTCTTTTTCCTAAGGTTTTTATTTGTTTATTAGTCATAATTAGTCATAATTAGTCATTATCCAATCTCCTATATTTTAGGAGAGAATGTTCCACCTGGAGAATATTTTCTTTCATTCACACTTCAATTTGATTAGTTGAGTTGAGTTTAGATGTTGCATTGGGATCATCACCATGCTAATTCGACCTTGCCTTGGTATCATCACCAAAGTGGCACATTAGCCTTGATTCCTTGAGTTAACTCCTCACTACTTTATGTTCAGTCAGTTAACTGAAGACTAGTTGACTAGTTAACTCAACTAGGTGGCAGTTCACTCCCGTAACTACCTGAGAGACTAGAATAGGTGGTAGTTCACTACCGTAACTGTTGGTGTGTGTCCATATCACTCTAGACCACCACTATGGCAACTTGGTTCACCTCAAGTCAAACTCATTGAGTTATACAGAGTATATCATCTGTAAATTATTCATTACTCATAACGGTTAATGAGAATTATTTCCATTCTTTCTCTCCTTCTTCTTTTTCCAATTCTCTCTACCAATGTGTGTATCATTGTTTAGCTAGATATATTCTGTGCAGGTCAACACATTTACATAGATTAGGTTGGAGGGAAGCTCATCGAGCCCCTCTTGTATAAAATCTTGTATTGTTTCCAGTAGAGAATTGCATGTAGGAGATAGGGATGCATAAGGGGAAGAGTCAAGACTCAGTTGTGGTTCAGACTCATGTATTGTAATGGACATTCCACCATAAATAGAAAGTAACTGTTTTTTTTGTTTATCAATTTTTGTGTAATGGACGTTTTTTTATGAATGTCATTCGCATGCATTTGAGTTGTAGATGTATGTTATAAATCATCTGCAAGGATAAAGATATAATATTTTATCTCTGAGTGTGTTGGATTAATTCTGGTTCTCAAGTCTAAGTGAAATGAGTGCGGGACAAAGAGTTGAGACTCTATGAGCTGACCGAAGGAGTGTGTATCTGAACTCGGTCAAGTCAGAAGAGAAGCTACCAGGAGGGCACACCAGGATAATTCACAAACTCGGGAGGAAATTTCAAGGTGGTTGGGTACCTTGGAAATAAATACTGTGTAGGAGGAAACACAATGCAGAGTTACTGAATACTCTGTAACACTCTGCCAAGAGGGCATATAGAAAGTATGAGAGTGTACTCGAGCAACACATTCTGAAGTGATGGAATCCTTTAGAGAATCCCAGGGTTGTTGAACACTCTGAGGAAGGAAGGCTTTGCAAGAGTGCATCGACAAAGGAAAGGAGATGCCTTAAGACTTCTAGACAGGATAAGGGAGAAGTCGTCTAAAGGCCTAGCCGAGCACAAGGAGTGCTACAAGGGAGTTGTAATTTTACCTTACAAGCTGAGGAGGAAGGGAGTTAATTTTCCAGGAGGGCACAAGGAAGTCTAGTGAAGGAAACAGAGGAACTAGGAACCTTGAAGGTTTTCAAGATGGGCAAAGTCGCAGAAGAATTTACGTAGGACTCTGCAAGGAGTGTAGAAGAATATCGAGAACAATCTAAGTCTCAATGAGAAATTGTGCTAAGTGTGCAAGAAGTTTGAGGACTTGCCGAAGTCCTGGAGACCGTAAAATTGTCCATCGTCAAGAGGAGACAAGTGGCAGAATATCGGGAGATCTGAGAGTTTGAACTTCAGGAGGTGTTGCAAGAGCAGACAGAGATCTTCGTGAAGTCACAAAGAGTGGTTTGAATCCAAACCATTGGATTTGGAAGGGACGTGTGGAATCAACTCACACGAGCCAGAGGAGTAGTACTCCGGGAGATATTAGAGAAGGATATCGAGAGACTCTCAAAGGCCGGAGTCCAAAGGGATCATAGTTGTTGATCGAAAGGGGGGACGAGGACCATTAATCCTCAAACGTTTGAGTTCGTCAATTCGGAGTTTCAGAACGTAGGGGTTGGCTGTCGTGGAAAGAGCCGAAGCCCGAAGCCTGAAGCACTTTGTGTAATTGAGCCCCGGGTCACAGCCTGAGGTCACATGATAGAAAGGGCATGGCATGGAGAGTGAGTGTCGTCGCCAACTTTATTCAAAGGGACAAGAAGAGAGCTGCAGGATTGAGAGGACCTGCACTTTGAAAGAAGAGAGACCTGTGGTAGAGTTGGTCGGGTTCCAGTAGGGGGTCGAAGACTCAATCTGACTCAAGTGTTTAAGAACGATCCTAGACCGGGAGGTTGCGCAACCCTGTAGGAGGAGAAGGAGTGGGGTCTGCACCACCCTGGCTCCTCGACAGCTAATTCATCTATAATATCTGTAGGTGATTCGAATTTCTAGAGAAACAATGTAGGAATGTCATGGAATATAAAGGATTCTTATTTTAATGATGCACAATGCCAAGAAATAAAGAAACATTATTTTTTTATTTTTTTATCTTTCTGGTGGCACGTCTTGATGTCAGCGTTTTGGATTCAAATCGTTCAAATTCGATATCTTTGGTGATTTTTTCGATAGAGTTTGAAATCCATATCGTTGTATCTGCTAATCTTTATCGTTGCAGGATGTATGCTCGCCTCTTCGATTGCAAGGCAAGAAGTTTTGAAATTGGGAACGTTGGCTTCTATGCATTTATGCTATGATTATAACACTCCCTTAAATTACTGGACATGTTTCTAAGGTCTTGGGCATTGTGCAAGAACTAGTGTTAGAGCCAGGCCATGGATCACAAGACCTGATTTTGTATATCTCAGATTGTTTCTCACCTCCTTAATCCATAACACTCGCAGTTGCAGAGGGGGTATTCGATGTGCTCCCATATGGTTTGATCTATGATGATGATAACATTACATATTAATGTGGCCTTTTTGGGAGGTGTACAAGAAACATGGCCTCTGTAGATCACAAATAGAGAAATAAAACTCTCACATATCTGGTGACGTTGTATCAGGAAATCTCCATGATGACTTTGATAGAAATAAGCTCCAAGGGCCGACAAGTGTTGTGGCGAACCTGATGGGATTGCCCTTCAACGGTGAAAACATACCATCAACACTGTCGATTGCCATCCTTCAGGCCCCTTTGGCGGCATGATTGTCCTTTTTTGCAGCATGTTGTAGTTTGTCGGTCGAGTTCGATATGTTGTGCACTCATAACCTGTTCAACCCCAAGACTAACAACGATAGAATCATGAATCACATGACAAAGAATATGATTGTACATACAACTAGCACAGCCACAAATTTGTGGTTGGTAAACGCCGAAAGGACGGCTTGCAAAATCTGAACCGCTGGTAACGGCCAGAGGTGGACGGAAGGAGTCTGAAGGAGTTGGCTGGAAGGAGGCAGTATGTCCTGGTGAAGGCCAAAGGTTTAGGTTGGCCTAGAAAATGAAACCCTAATCACTTATACTTGGCAATCAGCTAGCCACCATAGTAAATTTTAAATATGATTAAGTAAAAGTAAAAAAATAAACATGTCAACTGATGTCTTTATAATAGTGAGGAAGTTAGTGGTTGAAATCACAACCATTGATTTATTGGGACTATTAAGAATATTCCATCAATATATAATCTTGTCCATACAAAACTGATTAAGCACTAAAAACCTATTAAATGTGCCCATGATCAATAGGTGTACACCTTTCGGCGTAATTATGGGCATCCTCTACAAAATCGCAGTTGTTTCAGTTGTCGTTTTCTCGATCAGTTAGAGGACCCCCACGATCCAGATGTTGGTGATGGTTATGATGGCCATATATAACCAAGGAATATTGTGTATCCCAATGGATGAGTATTATTCTCGTAGAAAAGGTTTCTATGGATCCGTGGAAACAGTTATAACCAATCCGACACTTAACAAACTCCATGTTATTTTCTACTTTCGACACGTTAGGAGGAAACGACCTTGTACGACATGATAGAAATGAAGGTTTTGGTGCAACGTGGACTCTTGTTATCACATGCAGAAAACGAGAGCTAATACGTCGAAGTCTTTGGGATGCTTGAATTGTGGATTTCCTCGGTGTAGCAATTTGCACCACCAGTCGAGAAAACAACAGTACAGCTTCATAATGACCAAGTTTACGTGTTGGGTATGTATTTTGTTGGAAACATGTTACTTGTATATGAAACGATCGTGCAAAAGGCCTGATCCAACCACAAAAAAAATAAGGATTTTGATGTGGAAAATGATCTTGAGGCTTTCCAAGATTGTAGATATGATAATAGCAGTTGCAGCCTCAGACTAATCTAGCAGATGGCGATTCTTGTCCTGAACCAGAGACCTAGAGAAATAGACACACATCCTCCCTTTTTTTTCGAGCAGCAAATTAGAATACAAACATCAATCTTCTAGGCATGCATTTTCATAGAACCAAACAAATATGTGGTTGAAGGTCGCTTGTTGATGTGTCGTTTCTTCTTGGGCATTGTAAATATTTGATCTGAAATTTATGCCAATCAAGAGACTGCAAAAAAACTCTCTGGGTATTGGGTCGAATTCTTCTCTTTCTGTTACAGTATGGGCATATTTACGAAGGTTTTTTTTGTACTGACAGTTATGGTGCACGGTTTTGCAGCTCATTGACATTGTATGTAATTGTTTCCGTTCGCCTTTGGGAATCAACCAGTTGGCGTTCTTGAGATCATGATTCATTGTAAGTCCAATCCAAATGCTGTAAATCATCAATAGAGATCAAAGAACTACATTGAATATAATTCAAACTTATAGCCAAGCTTTCATGGGTTTCAGAAAACTCTATCTTATTGATGGTATTTTCCTTAATGAGCATGTTTCCTTAAATCTGATGATTGCAGAAATGTAAAAGGATCATTTATTTTAGCACTCCAAAGTGAGGAAGAGAGTGAGAGGCATTATTTTTGCACGCTAAGCTTTAATTGACTTCTTTTTAATCATCATCATAATCATTGATTGATTGAGGCCTAGGCCTATTTTTACATTCATTGTAAACTTGACCAATGAGTATGATTATAAACTCTTGGAAAGTAAGGTACTTCAAAGATGTAATATAGGTACCATCAACTACATAATCTAGATATCAACATATACAGGTTGCATATTTATGCAGATGTGGGCTTTGCATTTCAAGCTCTGAAGAACAGAGGTGAAGGAGACAAGGGATGTGCCTTTTTCCAAACATTTGATTTGCAATAGTTGCAAGTTTTGGATTTGCATTCTGATTTGAAGTATGTGGGTGAAGGAGTCTTAAAGGAATGTTCCTTTGAAGACATTTGCATACAGATAAAGTTGATACTTTTGGAGACCAAAAGGTTTTTTTGTGGGGAGGCATGATCCGGATATCCACACATGGAAGGATTTTTAATTTGTTCACCATGTCTAGTTGAAATTGGTGACAAAGTGGTGAAAGGGTGAACTTATATGTTTTTGAGTTTTAATTTCTCATGCATTGGTTCTTTTTGAGAAAAATATCTCATGCATCTCTTTTATGCTTTTATGAGATGCTCATGCATTTAAATATGCTTTATGAGATTTTGGAAAAACTCAAAATACATTATTATTCACTTTTGATGTAAAATGATTAATACTTAAGAGGGATATTAGACTCACTTATTTATCATTAAATTATAATTTTAGAAATTGGATTTTATGTGAGAAACCACCTCACACCAATTTGCCATTATTCTCAATTATAGGTTGAGAGAATCAAGGGCTTGGTTGAAGAGTCTTTGGGTGGTTTTGAGACTTTCACATTTTTGAGCATGAGATAGTTTGAGATCCTACTTTTATGGATCTTGTTTCTCCTCTTTTGTAATTACATCATATTATTGTGGATCTAGGACTTAATGCTCTTTTTTAAGAGTGAGTGAGGAAAAACTATATAATTCCTTATGTGATCCATATTCATGGAGAGCGAGATTAATGAAGAATTAATAAGTGGAGTTAGAGAGCCATAGTGCTACTATTCCTAAGCATGTAAGAAATTATCCTTCTTGATGTATGGAGAGATATGAGTGTGAGTAGTCTTCTTGAATCCTCATTGAAGGAGAACGCATCTCTTATGTAATCACTTATGAGAAGGTCCCAACATATTTTGAAGAAGGAATGAAAGCGATATGTATTCCAATTAAAGCAGGTCTAGATACATAGACCAGAAGGGGAAAAATATGTTACCAACATCGGTTGTCTCTCTCTTGTCTTGTCATATGCTTATTCCATTTTTATTTCATGTGTGTTATGCATTATTGTTTAAAAGCATGGTTAAAAATGGACTCATATGCCCTTTAATCCTTATGCAAATAATTCATCAGAAAATGATTATCGATTGAAAAATTGTCTCGAGTAAGTACTCACCCATTTTCAAATCATAACCTCCCTCTCTGGAGAGGTTAAGCCTCAATAAACCGATAGATCACTCTGAATATGATCTAATCATTGAACCAAAAATGTTTGCATAAAAATCCATTTACTGCAAGCCCTTAAAGACATGTCTATTTATGAAAAAATGGCAAAGAAATTATGCTTAAATAAGTCAATAAGAAAAAAGAATGAACCACCCACCATCCAATTTATTGGAAAATCTAGAGACTCGATATCTGGATAGATCTTTGTAGATAAATATGTAGACCTTGGTAACCCCATTGTTTATGTGTATATTAATTGGACTTATGTCCTGAATACCCTAATTGACCTTAGAGAATCCATTAACATTATGGCCATACAAACCATGGAGCAATTGAATTTTCCTAACCTTCATCCAACTCCCACCATCCTTGAACTAGATAAAGATATAAGATAAAACAAAAGGGGGTATTAGATGGTTTTATTGTCTCTTTGGATTCATGGGAGTACCCCATAGACTTCATGGTATTACATCCCAAGTCTCCTTTTGGATGACATATCATAATCCTTGGTAGGCCATGGATTGCTACCACAAATGCTTTCATAGATTTCATATCTAGAAACATGTTTAGTTCACATGGGGATTTGGGGAAACAAGTGGTCTTAAACCCACCTAAAAAACCTCTCACTGAGATGGAAAACATTATGTGTTATTATAATGGAAATAGTTATGTTAAATGTGTACAACCAGTTTTTATGGTATATCAGGTAATGGTTTTTAAAGGAGATATATAGGAAAACCAAATCAACACTTTTCTTTGCAATTCAGATTTTACACAGAATTTCAATTTGTTTCCTCTTTCATTAGATCATATTTTTGAAACTCATTTACAGGAGACTAGTGATATAATATCCTTATATTGATTATGAAATATTTTAGCATCCACCACGTGTAAAATGGAGTGCTACAACATGCCTTTTGAGATCAACCAAGGTAAATGTTTGCATATAAATTTGCAGCTTATTGAATTTCAACAGGAAAAATTAATCCAAGCCTTACGAGAATAATCAAAATCTTTCACATGGTATTATGAAAGGTATACACCCCGAAACTTGTTTTCATCATATTTATGATGAAAGTGATGCCCATCTTATCAGACATCCCCAGAGGTGCATGAACCCAACCCTTAAACAAGTAGTTAAGGACAAATTGCAAAAACTTCTTGACGCCAAGTTTATTTATCCAATTTTCAAAAGTAGATGGGTATCACCTCTCGTAGTAGTCCCCAAAAAGAATGGTAAATGGATAATTTGTGTGGATTAGAAAGAGTTGAAAAAATCCACCATGAAGGATTATTTTCCTCTTCCTTTCAACGTGACAATGACTAAGTTCTATATACCCTAGCAAGAAAGAAGTATTTTTTATTTTTTGATGATATTAGTGGCTATAACAAAATATATATTGCACCAAAGGACCAAGAAAAAACTAAATTCACATGATCGTGGGGGAAATTCACTTAACGATTGTTACCCTTCAGATTATGTAATGCTCCAGCCACATTCCAGAGAGTCTTTCTAAGAATATTTTTGGAATTAATCCATGACTGCATTGAGGTGTATATTGATGACTTTACTGTATACAATGACTCATTTGAGGGAACATTAGAGAACCTTAGACAAGTATTAATAAAATTCCAAGAAACCAACATTTATTTAAGTCATTAAAAATGTCACATGTTGCTAACAAAAGGTGGCTTTCTTGGACATGTTATCTCTTCTATAGGGACTAATGTAGATCCAACAAAAATAGAAGTGATTATAAAGCTCCTAGTACCCAATACTTCGAAAGAGGTTAGAATTTTTCTTGGATTTGTTAGTTATTATAGAAGGTTTATAGATAATTTCACAATTATTATTGCACCATTGTTTAAATTAATTTTTAAAGATGTTGAATTTTCCTAGAATGATCAATGTCAGCATGCATTTGAGACTTTAAAATAAAATCTTTCTGTTGCACCCGTTTTGAGGGGACCAAATTGATCTCTTTCATTTCACATCACAATGGATTCCTCTGATACCACTGTTGGTGTTTTATTAGGGAAGAAAGAAAACCAATCCTACTATGCCATCTACTTTTTTAGTAAGAACCTCACACCTATTGACCTTAATTACATTATTATTGAAAAAGAGTTTTATCAATTGTTCATGCAATACATAATTTTAGGCATTATATTACTAGTTACAATGTATTCATTCACACTGATCACTTTGGAATTCATTACTTAATGAAAAAAACAATCACTAATGGTAGGATTACTATATGGCTCTTATTGTTGCATGAATTCAATATCATCATTGTAGACCGACCTAGTAAGGAAAATATAGAAGCAGATTTCCTTTCTAGAATACACGGCCCGGTAAGGAAAATCTAGCTACAGATTTCCTTTCTAGAATATATAACGAAGGTGAAATCACTCTTCTAGATGATATCTTTCCAGAAGAAAACTTATTTGTTGTATCCACTCACTCTCTATGGTTTGTAGATATCTCCAACTATTTATCTACTAGAAGGTTACCTCAACACTTGTCATCCAAGGAGAAACAAAATATTGTTTGGTTAAGTGCTACATACTCATGGGTTGGTGGTGATATTTTATGTACCAGACCATATCTCATCATCCAAAGGTGTTTCAAATAACATGATATGTTTGATAGATTAAAGGCACTCCATCATGAGTTGTTGTGTCCCTTGGTTATTCAAGGAAGCGAACATTAAGGAAGAAAGGTGAAGTACGAACTATGTGGAAGGCACATAAACCAAGAAAGGGTCGAAGTGGGTAAAGAAATAGAAAAGAAGGAGTGAAGTAAAGGAAAAGCTAGCCATTGGAAGAGAAGATCAGGGAAGGTAAAGCAACAAAGAAGAGGGATCGTGGACAACTTAGCAAGAGGAAAAATACACCAGCGGATACCTTGGAGCACCTCGTGGAAAAGGAGGAAGGACAAGCTGACGAAGCCCCTAAAACGTGGGTCAAGTGGACCTAGGGTTTTGACACCTAGGATTCGGTCGACGGTTGTTTGAGAGTCATGTAATGTATAAATAAAGGTCTAGAGGACTTGGGAGGGGGTTCGTTCATATTATTATGGTTGATGTTCATGGTTGATTATTTTTGTTGTTGAGAAATGTATCGAGTCTATATTTTGGATTCAGTTGGGTGTGAAGATCAACACTACAGCTGGGTGCGCATAGAGGAAAGAGAGAAAGAGAGAAGATCTACAGCTAAGTGTGTATATAGAACTATATTTTTTCATATAATAAATCAAGAAACACAGTTCTATGAATGTAGCCCTAGAGAGAAGTTCAACCACATATATCTTATTGTCTTTGTGGCTAATGTTGTGTTATTTTTTATCTATTATACTATTACTACATTATTGTGTTAGATCAGAGATATAACTTTGTTAAGAAAGCATAAAAGTGGTAAAGAATATCTATATTGTTTTTGCATTGTATTTGGAATCACTTTGCATTTCCTCTGGTTGTAGACATCGGTGTCATGCAACCCCCTATTGCTACTTCGGGTGAGACTGCATCTGCTTCATAGGTGTTGCTGAAAGGGCCAGTACTTAGGTCTTTGTTGGTGCGTTGTTGAAGTGTTGAACCCTGGGTCTGCCCTTGTTCCAACAAATGGTTCCATTGTCAGGACCAGGATCTTCTTGAGGGAATTTCAAGGTGGTTTCCATCGAAGAAAGAGATTCATAAGTGGATAGAAGAACAAGAGAAGGACTTCGTTGAAGCTCGGAACAAGAATCCTAGAATTAATATAGAAGATTGTTTGGGAAGGTACATCTTTACCAACATACACGATATTTTCTTTGGAGGAGTTCATATGGAATTGTACGAGTAGCTACCTAGATGAGAAGATACCCAGTTTGAGATCAGATCTAGACCACTTGTGATTTGAACATCAGCGTTGATAAAAAAAGTCAAGAGAGTCGATAACGTTGTGTCTAGAGAAGTGGATCTCTAGTTTGATAGCACTATTGGAGGATACATTACTAAGTTTTCTATTGATAGAGTAGAATCGTATAGTCAAGCAGAGAGGTATTTCTTTAAGGGACCTAGAGGAAAGTTCCTACGCTTTTTAAAATTGAGGATTAATATGCTATTGCATGAGAGGAATATCTTGAAGATACCATGAAGCTAATGTTCAAGAATTCAGACAGTGACAGTAAAATAGAGGTTGGACTCACGTGCAGTAGGATATCGTTCAAAGAGGTTCCTCTTGCAAACCTATTTAAGCAGAACTACGGTGACAAGGGATTCTACAGTGGAGAAGAAGCAGATCTAAAAGATGAAGAGTATTCAAAGTCTGCAAGGGAAGAGGAATTAGAGATTGAATAACCTCACCAAGGAGAGTTAGAAACTTTAGGCACTGTGGCTACTGTTGAAGTAAGTACTATTACTCCTCCTATTGTTTTAGCAGCATTAAGTAACCAGAGCAATGAAAGTATTGTTACAAGCAGTTTGGTACATACTCAGTCAAGAAACCAAGGAAGATCTATGATAGATGAAATGAGTTTACCTATCTTTAGAGGAGATGGATTTGAATATCCTTACCAACACTGGTCCTTAGGCGATGTTGTTTGGAGCATTAAGCAAGTCACCAATGAAGATTTTAAGAGAAATTAGTTTAGTATTACATTGAGGGATTGCACTCTGAACTGGTATATGAAGTTTTCTTTAGGAGATGGATAGCCTAAACTGTTGAATGACATTAAGACTTCGTTGAGTGCAGAATTCAAGAAACCTAAGTCGGAGTCACAATGCATTACAAAGTTGAAGGAAATCAAGCATAAGGTTACTGAAATTGTTTGGGAGTTTGATTAGAGGTTTAAGACTCTGACAGGTCGTTTAAGTTTTCAGATCCCATATGAACATAATAAAGAATGGTTCATCGTTTCCCTCCTTCAACATATCAGAGTTCCTCTGATGCAACAAAAAGTTTCTTCGCAGGTTGAAGCACTCGAGATCTCGATGAAATTAGAAGCAACCCCTATAGGAGAATCTAGTCCATCTATAAGTTAGATCCTAAACCAATTAAATAGTTTATCCTTGCAAGTCAAATAGATGAAGAAGGACAAAGGAAAGGAAAAAAGAGAAGATATCTGGTGTGTCATATGTAAAGAAGAGGGCCATGACAAAGAGCACTTTCCCCTATTTCATGAATGCCTGGATTTTGGAGCACCTATCCCTTTGAAGCAAGCCAGTCTACCATGGTGTGAGGTATGTAGAAATAGACATCGCCCTAGTTAATGCTATTATATGCAGAAATACGTCTAGACACCTACACATATTTATTGAAAATTATGTAAATCTGTGGGGCATGATGAGAAGGATTGTAGGGATTATGATCTCATGCATTAAATATCAAGGGATACATATATAATCCAAGGATAAGCTCAGCAAGAAATAAATAATGCGCAGTTCAACTCCCTAGGAAGAGGAAATTTCAACCCTATCGCGGTGGATTCGGAGGAGGTATGGACCGAGGTCGAGGTCCAATAATTTTCTATAACTATGCACATCTAGGAAATTTGGCAAGGGATTGTCAGAACTCTTGTACTACTTGCAACTGCTACAACTCATTTGATCATGTTATCGAAAAGTGTCCAGTATTGTTAGCCAAACTTCAGGAGAGGCGAGGAGGAAACCAACAAGTCCAACTGATATCAGCAAAACGTCGCGGTGAAGACCCCAAAGTTGTTGTTATTACTATATGAGTCGTTGTTACAGGAGAAGATAGAGTGACTCCAAGAAAGACTCCAGAAGGATCAAGTATCAGAAGAGATGCAGAGAAGGCACAATTGTTTGATCCATGGAGAGAGAGGAATACTTTTGAAGAAGCAAGGAAAAAATTTGTAGGAGAACAAGATTTTTCACCTAAGGTACAACCAAAAGTAAGGGAATGTGAAATGCCACCAACATTCGACCAGTCTGTCTTAGATAAACAAGGAAAAGAGGTAAGCAAGCTCATGGACTTCTTATACACTTGCATTAATTTGATTAAAGATGAAAAAGTAGTGCAAGAATTACAAAACTTAGTAAGACAATATGAAATTGGAAGAATAGACCCCATGTTGTGTAGAGTTGTGAATCAAGTATCAAGGAAAATAAGGACACACAAGGAATTGCACCTTAGTGCTTAGATTGGAGACTACGACGTGGAATATGTGGTCCTCGACTTGGGATCAAAAGTAAATGTTATGACGAAGCAGACTTGGGCACTGATGGGAAAACCTATATTGATTTACTCTCCTATTAGGCTTAAGATGTCTAATCAGCAGGCGGTGAGCCCCTTTGGAAGACTAGAGCATGTCCTTGTAGACATCGATGGGGTAAGGATGTTTGCAGACTTCGAAGTGATTATGATTTTTGATGATAGTTGTCCTTATCCTGCACTGTTAGGAATTGATTGGGATTTCAAAAATTCAATTGTTGTTGACCTTAAGAAGATAAGAATGACATTTGAGGGTAATGGCCTTAAGTTCATTACACCTCTTGACCTTGATGAAGGTCACAGATACACAGAACCGATAAGTGAAGAAGATCGTGCCTATGATCTAGATAACATCTACAAAATGACAACAAGACAACAGGATTATATTAATCCCATAGCAGATGGAAATCTCAGTTGGTGAAGTGAAAGTGCATGTTCATCAAATTAAGAGGAAGCATTGGAAAACTGGTAGAACAGAATGTATGAAGTCTCCCCACGATGATGTGCCATATTGACTAGAGAATTTTGTTGGATTGGCACAGAAGTAAGTGATCTCCCTAAATTTGATGGCTTGAATAATTTAGATACACTTCTAGCTGAATTAAAAAGAATTGTACCATTACAATAGAGGTTGTTGGAACTGGATGAAGTGTTGAAAGAAACACCAACTTGATGGTGTGGAATGCACAAGAAGAACATCACAGAGTGGGTACAATGTCGCACCTTGATGATAGTGTGCTTCTCAAACCAAGTTGAGGGATGCAAAGTTCGATACATAGGTTAGAGTTGTCCTAAGGAACACGTGCAAAGTTGTGAGGAGGCCTAGAGCAACATTTCTAAAGAACAGTGGGTACATAAGTTCATTAACACATTGGACACTACACTTATCAACTGGCACATTCAAGTAGAGTTGTGCTTCGTCACTACAAATTGGTACGGTATGACTCAGAACTTTATATCTACCTTCTTATTTGAAATTCAGTACCCTACAATATATCAAGCTTTACAAATCATAAGACAAAAATTCTTTGAGGAGGCACCTAACCCCCCTCTTGACCAAGGAAAAGATGAATGGAATGCGCCTCTTCAACAATTACATGGGTGTTGCAATATTAATGATGATGAGGATGATGACCCGAGGGATGTAAATATTTTAGAAACTGAAGGACAAAGAGACATAGAAGTGCCAGGGATTGAATTACCCTTTTTTGGACAACCCATTAAAATTACGAAGGTTAATATTGGAATAGAGCAAACCCATAAATTAGCAAATGTTGGAGACTATTGGGATTATGCTACTGTTGATAAGATCACATAACTACTGCATAAGTATCATGATTTATTTCCAACCAAGTTCACAAACATGAAGGGAATTAAATGGCCCATGGGTGAAATGAAGATCCCTCTGAGACCAAATGAAAGACCCATCAAGAAGATACCCTACAGACTGAATCCCAAATATCAGAAAAAATTTAAGATTGATTTGGATAGAATGTTGGAAGCAGGAATCATAGAACTTGTTGAGGAATCTAAATGGATCAACCCTATGGTGGTCCAAGATAAGAAGTCAAGAGAAATCATAATTTGTGTAGATTTAAGGAAACTGAATGATGCATGCCGACATGACCCCTTTCCTACACCCTTTATTGATGAAGTGGTAGATAATGTAAGAGGACAGGAGGTTTACTCATCCATAGATGGATTTTCAGGCTATCATCACATAAGAATTGTTAAGGAGGATATACATAAGACCACATTTGCAATAGAATGGGGTTCTTTTCAGTACACTGTGATTCCTTTTGGTTTAAAGAATGCACCAACCATCTTTTATAGGGTGGTGGTCAAAGAATTTAAGGACTTTTTACACAAATTCTTGGAAGCTTATTTTGATGATTGGACTATCTTTAGCCTACTGAAATACCACATTGAATGTTTGAGACTAATGTTAGATAAGTGCAGGCAATGTCAGATTGCCCTGAATTTGAAAAAATGTATTTTCTTTTCACCCTTTGGAGTGCTGCTAGGGCATATTGTGTGTAAGCAGGGGTTGTTGGTGGATCCTTCCAAGATTTCCATCATTGTTGATCTACCTCCTCCCACTTTGGTTAAGAAGTTGCGCATTGCACTGGGAAACACTGGATACTATAGGAAGTTTATTAAGGTTTATGCACAAATAACAACACCTGTGGAGAAGTTATTAAATAAATATAGGAAGTTCCAATGGACAGAAGAATTCCAGTAGAGCTTCAACACATTAAAGAAGAAAATGGCTACTGCGCCTATCTTGATTTTTCCATATTGGAGTAAGGAGTTCAATGTTCATGTCGATGCTTCGTCCATTGCATTAGGAGCAGTTTTAGCACAGGAAGGTGCATGATACATTGACCACCCCATAGCCTTTGCAAGCATGAAGCTTTCCACAGCTGAAAGGAACTATACTACGACTGAAAGAGAAGACTTGGCTATGGTATATGCATTGTATAAATTTAGACACTATCTATTGGGAGGAAACTTTAAGATGTTCACTGATCATTCTGCATTGAAATACTTATTCAACAAGCCAGTGTTGGGGGGAAGAATATGTATATGGCTACTACTATTCTAGAAGTATGACTTTGAGATTGTGTTCAAGCCAGGAAGAATTAATAAATGATCTGAAAATAGAAGGCTGGCTTGTTATGCTATGCAAGCACCCTCTACTTCATTAAAATAAACTTTATAAGACCTTGCTTCATGTGTTAAAATATGAAAGATAAACTTATGTGTTAAGTTTATGTATCTTCTTGTAAATGCTTATGTGTGAGGATATGTTCTTTTATATGGTTAAATATGTACTTTCAATAAATACACAACAACAATACTTGCAGCAAATAAAACATCAAACTCATAACAATCACAACATGATAAAGGAGTTCACCCCCCTTCGGGCTACATCTCCTTGAGCCTCCATCAATGGACTTGGCTCTCTAGGATTAATTTGTCAAAAGTTCTTTTACAAGATGTTGATCAACTCCAATGGAAAAACAAATTGTACCATTGAGATTAGAACACATAAAAACCCAAAAAACGACTAATAGAACTCTGAAAATGGATCATGTCTCATTCGGGCATGACCTCTTCTACATGTGGCCATAAGCTTCCCTGAGATTCTCTTTGGCAAAAACACCAAAACATGTCCTCAATCAATGAGGGCTTCAAGCTCCCTGAAGCTTGTTGAAACTTCAATGGCTAAAATCATGCAAAATAAGTCTTCAAATGGCCTTGATAATAGTGCCAATGGATTCAGGACGTCCAAAAACCCCTAGCTGGGCTTTTACGGCACCTCAATCCGCCAAAAGATGAAGAAGATAGGCCTCCTGCCATTTTCCTCCTTCAAGCTTGCTGAAATTGGTTCGCCAAAACGCACCTCTGTGTGCTTGAACCAAGAACACGCTCCACATTCGTGTTTAAACCCAGCACACATGCTCAACTGAATAACTGTGCAAACTGTAGGATGGTTAGGGCGCCTCCAGCCCCTAACCGCCTAGCACCTGGGCACGTGAGCCATCCATACGACTGTGCATATATACATATAAAAGGGCTAGGGGTTAAAACCCAAGTCACATGGAAAGGTGCCATGGGACCAGGCGCGCGGACCGTTGAAAATCTTTAACCAACGCACATACAACAGGTCATATGATAATCACCCATACGACTGGAGCTTTGGTTATGGGTTAACATTCCCGCACGTTATATATAAACAATCACATGTATGTAGAACAATATGACCGCGGGTCAGGGATAAGCCCTGGCCCGACCCCTCGCCATATATACAAACATGTTAATTCAAATACAAAAGAGTTTGTATACATTACAACACATAACGTGTGGTCCGTTGGTCGGATGAACTTTGTGAAGGCGTTATTTCAGTGGGGAGGTCCGAGGGTCAAACCCCGTGGACTCCAACATGTTTTTAACAAACAAACCAAATAGACCAATACCGGGGTGCCACGTGGCAGCCCATGATTGGGCCACGTGGAACCTAATCACTTGACCACAAAATGCCATGTGTCGAGATATCATTCGCCCTCAACTGCCAACCATAATCTACCACATCATCACATGCCATGTCATCATACAGTCACCACATCAGCATGTACGGACTCTGCCACGTCATCCTGTATGGACTACCCAATCAACGTCCTTTTTTTTTGCCTATTTGACATTCTGAAAAAATCGCGATATCTCTCGCTCCCAACGTCCCTTTGAGACGAAACGAGTTGCATTGGGTTCGTTATGACGAGGGCTACACTCACGTTTGTTTTGAGGCAATTCTGAGAACGTCAATTTTTGAGCTAAAATTTGACCCTTGGTCCAGATTTTGATCACACCTTCCCACTAAAAGGATTTTGGACCCACAAAAGCTTATGATTATTTGTCTGAACTTCAATACTCTTCTTCTTTCAAGTTCTATCAACTGATTCTACTTGAAAAGCCTTTTCGACAATCACCTGAATACTTTGACATGCCTTGCACTGCTAATGGCTATGTCCCTCAACCACTGTTCTCTGGCTGCTGCTGACCCACTGTTCTCTCTGTGCTTGTAAGACTGCCAACCTTCCCACTGAGAATCAAGTCCCTCTTGTGAACTCTTTGATGTCAAAACAATCAACTCTCTAATGGCTGTAAAAAAAACTTTCCTGCGACATCTTGTCACAAGCCAAGAAAACCATCAATCTTGAAAACAAATTATACAAGACTGAAAAATGATGCCAACAAAGTCTTTTGTCCTTCAAACAAACTGTTGCATCTTGTACTTTATCAAAGTACATGGTGTTTTCCTGCATCTCGGTGTACTCAAAATCAACGTACAAACCAACAAACACCATCGACTAAACATAAGTCAAAAAACATGATCGACACAACAAAGTCGTCAAGACAACATCGACACCAGTTGAGACTTATTTGAAACATATCAACCTTCCCAAACTGTCAAGTCGACAAACATGATACACAATCATGTTACAATCATGAATCATTCATGATGAACCATCACCAGGTTCACTACTTACACATACATAAAAACAAATCCATGTGCATGACTCTTCAACTCTCCTTCCAGTACAAACATAAGTACATAAACCCCAAAACATGTGGGTACATAAGAGATGAACATGAAAAATATACATGGCTGTAACAAGTGAACATCATATCCATCTTTTACATCCTTCTAGCGAATTTATGCAACAACAAAAATGCCTTCAAGATGAATTGCATTCACATGCAACTTGCATCATGCAAGTTGTGATAAACTGCTACAACTTATCATGCTTCCCATAAATGCACACATAACGCTGAAAAGTACATTTACAACAAAAAAATGCAAGCCTCACTTGCTCAAGAAATCCAACCATTTCTTACCAAGCCAACTCAACGGTGACTTTTTTTGTTGAACATCGTCCTCTTGTGAATCATCTTGACTCACATCGATGATGGAATCTTCTCTTCCATTCTTTCCAATCTCTTTATCCATCTACTTCTTGTGTTGTGGATGAGTGGTTGGATGCAACGTCCAACATTGGTCAATGAGATGACCCCGCTTCTGACAATGAGTGCAAATCTTTTGCATCCTCTTTTCACGTTGTCTTTGC
>JZKD02S1758336.1:364330-382162 GCA_000966675.3 Picea glauca | reverse complement strand
CATGGCCATCAACTGCTCTTCAAGGGAAATGTTCACATTTCTGTCTTCACACATCTCTTTCATCAAATCTCTCATGGTTAGAATCTCTTCTTTGTCAAAGAATTTAGATAATGAATATGTATAAAAACTACCAATGTTTGAAGCTTCCTCCATCCTTGCAAGATATCGAACTTCAACACAAAACTTGCACAAAAACCAATAGCTAAATCTCAATCTATCAATGGCAAACACGTGAGAAAAACAAACTATGCTCTGATACCACCTAATCTGAAAAGAGAAGGTTGATTTGTTATGCTATGCAAGCACCCTCTACTTCATTAAAATAAACTTTACAGGACCTTGCTTCATGTGTTAAAATATGCAAGATAAACTTATGTGTTAAGTTTATGTATCTTCTTGTAAATGCTTATGTGTGAGGATATGTTCTTTTATATGGTTAAATATGTACTTTCAATAAATACACAACAACAGTACTTGCAGCAAATAAAACATCAAACTCAGAACAATCACAACATGATAAAGGAGTTCACCCCCCTCTGGGCTACATCTCCTTGAGCCTCCATCAATGGACTTGGCTCTCTGGGATTAATTTGTCAAAAATTATTTTACAAGCTGCTGCTCAACTCCAATGGAAAAAAAAACTGTACCATTGAGATCAGAACACATAAAAACCCAAAAAACGACTAATAGAACTCTGAAAACGGATCATGGCTCATCCGGGCATGACCTCTTCTACATGTGGCCATAAGCTTCCCTGAGATTCTCTTTGGAAAAAACACCAAAACATGTCCTCAATCACTGAGGGCTTCAAGCTCCCTGAAGCTTTCTAAAACTTCAATGGCTAAAATCCTACAAAATAAGTCTTCAAATGGCCTTGATAATAGTGCCAATGGATTCAAGACGTCCAAAAACCCCTAGCTGGGCTTTTACGGCACCTCAATCGGCCAAACGATGAAGAAGATAGGCCTCCTGCCATTTTCCTCCTTCAAGATTGTTGAAACTGGTTCGCCAAAATGCATCTCTGTGTGCTTGAACCAAGAACACGCTCCACATTCGTGTTTAAACCCATCACACGCGCTCAACCGAATAACTGTGCAAACTGTAGGATGGTTAGGGCACCTCCAGCCCCTAACTGCCTAGCACCTGGGCACGTGAGCCATCCATACGACCGCACATATATACATATAAAAGGGCTAGGGGTTAAAACCCAAGTCACATGGAAAGACGCCATGGGACCAGGTGCGTGGACCGTTGAAAATCTTTAACCAACGCACATACAACAGGTCATATGATAGTCACCCATACGACCAGATCTTTGGTTATGGGTTAACATTCCCGCATGTTATATATAAATGGTCACATGTATGTAGAACAATATGACCACGGGTCAGGGCTAAGCCCCGGCCCGACCCCTCACCATATATACAAACATGTTAATTCAAATACAAAAGAGTTCGTATACATTACAACACATAACATGTGGTCCGTTGGTCGGACGAACTTTGTGAAGGCATTATTTCAGTGGGGAGGTCCGGGGATCGAACCCCACAGAATCCAACATGTTTTTAACAAACAAACCAAATAGACCAATACCAGGGTGCCACGTGGCAGCCCATGATTGGACAACATGGCACCCAATCACTTGACCACAAAATGCCACGTGTCGAGATATCATTCACCCTCAACTGCCAACCAGACTCTGCCACATCATCACATGCCACATCATCATACGGTCGCCACATCAGCATGTACGGACTCTGACACGTCAGCCTGTACGGACTGCCCAGTCAGCGTCCTTTTTTTTTGCATGTTTGACATTCCGAACAGATTGCGATATCTCTCGCTCCCAACGCCCGTTTGAGATGAAACGAGTTGCATTGGGTTCGTGATGATGAGGGCTACGCTCACATTCGTTTTGAGGAAATTCCGAGAACGTCATTTTTTGAGCTAAAATTTGATCCCTGGTCCAGATTTTGATCAATAAAGGACTTGACCACTTATCCAGGTTAGAACATGGAGAGGAACCTACTAGCTTGGAGGATACACTTCCAGATGTATAGTTATTGGCCATCAGAAAATTCGATGATCACTTCGTTGAGATATTTCAATTCCTGTACATAAGGATGGAACCTTGCGAGTACACATTCATGCAGAAGAAATAGTTGGTCGTCCGCACTGTTGACATTCAACTTATAGTCGAACAATTATATATGATGGGACCAGATGAGATTTTGAGGAGATGTGTTATGGAGGAAGAAATACCATTGATCCTGGAAGAAGCACATGAAGGCATCGTCAGAGGACACTATGCAGGGAAAGCAACAACGCAGAAGGTTCTCAGAGCTAGCCTCTGGTGGCCTACTTTACAGAAGGATGCTAAGGAATACTACAGAGCCTGCGATGTATGTCAAAGAGTAGGAAAGCCTTCCAGAAGGGAGGAGATGCCTTTAGCACCGCAATTAACATTAAAAGTATTTGAGAAATGGGATATTGACTTTGTGGGACCTATCATACCACCGGGAAAATGCATAGGAGCTCGATACATCATCACTACTACAAAGTATTTGACCAGATGGGAAAAAGCAAGAGCAGTTAAGGACTGTAGTGCAACTATAGTTGCACAGTTTAGCTTTGAGGATATTGTAACCATATTTGGATGCCTGAAGATCCTCAGGAGTGATCAAGGAACACATTTCATCAACAAAACTATTGAAGCCTTGACTTAGGAATTTGAAGTTCACCATCAGAAGAGAACACCATACCACCCATAGGAGAATGGTACAGTCGAAGCTTTCAATAAGATCTTGGAGATTGCAATGACCAATATTTGCAACGTTAACAAAGATGATTGGGATTTAAGAATTCCAACAATATTATGGGCTTATCGAACTACTTTAAAAAACATGACAACACAGACTCCCTTTAAGTTAGTATATGGCTTGGAAGCAGTGGTACCTATGGAATACCTGGTTCCTAGTTTAAGAATTGCATCATTTACAGTTATGGATGACACAGGCAATGTTCAATACAGGCTTGCGCAGTTGATCAAACTAGAGGAAGACATATTTATTACAGGATTTCACCAGCAGGTACAAAAAGAACGAGAAAAGGCTTACCATGATAGACATATCAAGAAGAAAGTGTTTAAGAAAGGAGATTTGGTACTGTTATACGATAGCAAGTTCATGAAGCAACCAGGGAAGTTCAGTACACATTGGATTGGACCATTTGAGGTTTCCTATGTTACAGAAGGAGTTGTGTAGTTGAAAACTCTTAAGGGAGAAAGGAAGGATGGGTCGGTAAATGGAAGATGGTTGAAGTTGTACTGTGACAACCAGTTTCCTCGTAGATCTTAGTAAACACAAAGGAAGAAGTGTCTAGGTGCTAGGTGCAGTTGAAACTGGGTACCAGACACAAAAAATATAGTCTGCACAATATGGGGAGTGACAGAGAAGAGAGCATAGGCTGCTCCATGATGTCTGCAGTCGAAGTATTATAGAAGGCTCAATATTGTAGTGACTTGGGACAAGTCACATGTGAGTGTTGGGGGCCTGTTGGCCCTTGGTTATGCAAGGATGAAAAGATTAAGGAAGAAAGGTGAAGTACAGACTATGTGGAAGGCACATAAATGAAGAAAGGGTTGAAGTGGGTAAAGAAGCAGAAAAGAAGGAGCGAAGTAAAGGAAAAGCTAGTCGTTGGAAGAGACTATCAAGGAAGGTAAAACAACAAAGAAGAGGGATCACAGAAAACTCAACAAGAGGAAAAATACACCAACGGATACCTTGGAGAACATCGCGGAAAAGGAGGAAGGATAGTCTGGCGAAGCCTTGAAAATGCGGGTTAAGTGGACCTAGGGTTTTGGCACCTATGTTTTTGGATCTAGGGTTTTGACACCTAGGATTCAGTCTATGATTGTCTTAGAGTCATGTAATGTATAAATAAATATCTAGAGGACCTGGGAGGGGGTTCGTTCATATTATTATGGTTAATGTTAATGGTTGATTATTGTTGTTGTTGAGAACTATATCAAGTCTGTATTCTGGATCTTCAGCTGGGTGTGAAGATCAACCCTGAAGCTGGGTGTGCAGGGAGGAAAGAGAGAAGATCTGCAGCTAAGTGTGCAGATAGAACTATATGTTTTAATATAATAAATCAAGAAACAAAGTTTTGTGGTCGTAGCCCTAGAGAGAGGGTGAACCACGTATATCTTATTGTCTTTGTGGCTGATGTTGTGTTATTTGTTATCTGTTATACTGTTACTACATTATTGTGTTAGATCAAATATATAACTTTGCGAAGCAAACATAAAAGTGGTAAAGATTGTCTAGATTTTTTTTGTGTTGTATTTGGAATCACATTGCATTTCCTCTAGCTGTATACACCTGTGTCCTACAACCCCCTATTTCTACTTTGGGTGAGACTGCATCTTCTTCACAGGTGTTGCCGAAAGGGCCAGTAGTTAGGGTTTTGTTGGTCCGTTGTTGAAGCGTTGAACCCTAGGTCTGCCCCTGAGCCAACAAGTTGTGTGGGGGGAACTTCTCCAACAAAAGGATGGTTTATAAGGTATTACACTTGGGGTGATATTGGCCGACCCTTTTCAAGTATGATGAGAAGTACGTAAAACATTGTGACACTTTTCAAAGAATGGGATTACTAGTTCAAGTCGATGATATGCCCTTGCATCCCCAAGTACTTATTAAACCATTTGAAAAGTTGGACATGGACGTTGTTGGGCCTATCACTCCCATGTAAATAAAGAAAATATATATTCTTGTATGCACTAATTACGTTACTAAGTGGGTAGAAGAATGTTTTTTACATAAAGCTAATGAACAATCAGTTGCAGATTTTCTTTATAAGGATATTTTCACTCGATTTGCTATTCCTAGAGAAAATATCGCAAATTAAGGGACACAATTCATGTCAAATATTACCCAATCTATCACAAAAACAATACCAAATTAAGCACGTGGATTTTTCTTTGTACCGAAAGCCATTTTATCAAAGACTATTCATATTCATCACAAAAACTGGGCATATTGACTACCTGAAGCATTATGGGATTATAGAACTACTTGGAGGAACTCCATCAGATTCACACCCTATGAGTTGGATTACTAAAATAAAGTCCTTCTCCCCATAGAGTTTCAAAACAAAACTTTCAGGACAGTATCTCAATTGTGAATGAACCTATTAGATGCACAACAACAATGGATAGTACAACTCAATGAATTATATGAGATCAAATAGGATTCCATTAAAAAAATTTCCTTTTTTCAATAGAAAATAAATACATGGCTCGATAAATTCATCAAAAATAAATAGTTGAAATCCAGTGAATCGACTCTCCTTTTTATTCCAAGTTCAAAATTTTCAAAGGAAATATTTTCACCCATTGGTTGGGGCCTTATGAAATAGGTACAGTATTTTAGAATGGATTATTCTGGGTTAATACAATTGATGAATATCGAGTCTTCTTTTTAGTAAATGGTCACATATTGAGGTTATATCACAAAATTATGTCCAAATATGAGCTTATTGGAGATGTACTTCAAAAAATTGAAATGGAATTGGTAAGTGATGAGGGAAACCTTCCCACTCCTACTCCTTCTTCATTCCTTATTTCATTTTCCTTGATATAAAAAAAAAGAAAAAAAATAACAAAATATATAAAAGTGAAGATAAAAATAATCCTAGTTATGAAAAACAATTTTTCGGTGCATCCAAGCTTGAGTTATGTTTGAAAATTGGATTTCCGACGGATAGAGTTTGTTGAAATTACTAAGACAACTGAGAGGGGGGGTGAATCAGTTGTTATTGTGATTAAACAATTTTAAGTCTATTAAACCATTCTTAATCTTTCTTCAAGTGATCATCAATATTATACAACATATGGACAACATAAATAATGAGCATCAGTCACACATAATATATACATAGAGACAGATTTTCACGAAGAAACCCATAACGGGAGAAAACCTCTTCTTCTTCGAAATGATAGGCAGTCTTTTAAGTTTTGTACATCATATATGTTTGAGAACCAACTCAAAGAAAGGCTACTACCTCTATTTTACAAGCTCCAACTTGTTGAGAGCACCAACTCTCTGGTTTCTCTAGCACCGACTAGAAGGAAGTGCCAACTCCCTGAGTGTTCCAGCACCTACTTCCACTTATACAAGCACCAACTTGTTTGAGAGCACCAAATCTCTGGTTTCTCTAGCACTGACTAGAAGGAAGCACCAACTCCCTAAATATTCTAGCACCAACTAGATTTATACACGCACCAACTTGTATACAGAAAACTCTGTGTTTTCCCGAGCACCACCCTGCCACCCTATTTTCTAGCCAAAACTAGATGGAAACTACAACTCCCGATATTCAATCACCAACTTGAATATCAGAGGACCACATTCCTCCCTAGCACCACCCTACCTCCCTGATTATAAATAAATGATTTAATAACTAACAACACACACAAATCGATTCTTACCACTTCTTCTTTGTTCTGTAAATCTGGTCTACTTCTAATTGTTCTGCAATTCTTCTCTTCCTCTGTTTGTTCTGCAATTATTCTCTTCCTCTATATGTTATGCAATTCTTCTCTGCTTCAAGCTATTCTACAACTCTGCTCTTGCTTTTGTATATTCCTCATCTGTTACTCATCTCTGAGTTTTATCTCACACTGTGCATACTATCAGTCTCACACTGTGCATAATGTAATTTTCCCTTTCTTATATTTCAACTCATTTTTCATTCAGAATGACCAACCTTCTACAATCATTGCGTCTCCATTTTATCCTATACCACCTATTCAGTTACACCTTGAATCTCCAAGAAAAAGCATCAGCAACTGAATCGCCAACCATCCAAGAATCATGATTCAGTTCTCCTAACTGAATCGTGACTGATCGATTACCTATGAGGTGAAATAGTAACCCTTCGATCAAGTTTCCAAATAACCAACACCATTGGATTAAATCTGCATGATTTCGCGTTTATCTCATATGCCCACTAGCTATGATCGAGCACTAAACATAATTTGAATTTCGTGATTTCGCATCTTGGCATTCCTGTGATGAAGGGTCTCAACACTCCAAGTCATGATCATCGAAACTCCAAGATGGAGCTTAGCACGGCTAGCTTCTTCCCCTCACGTGACCACCGATGGTGACCACAGGCTGTGCCAAAAGGTGCTTCATATTTCATGAACTTATGAACTTTATAGAGCCTAATCAACGGTCGAGATCTCTAATGATCCGATGGACCAAATCTCATCGTGATCTCGTATATCGTGATTCCTGTGATGAAGGTTCTCGATACTCCAAGTCGCGATTGCCGAAACTCTGAGATGGAGCTTAACACTGCTAGCTTCTTCCTTCCTCTTTCACATATGTAACCACTGGCTGTGACCACATCCTTATTCGAAAACACATTTCGCACTTTTGCGTCTCAGGTATTCTGTGATGAGTCCTCTTGACTCTCCATGTTACGCACTCCAAAATAGAGCTTGGCTTCTCTATCTCTACTCTCCAGCTCTCGACAATGTGACCAATAGATATGACGACTCGCCAATCAAATGAGCACTTTGCTCCTTTGACTTTCCATTCAGCGAAACGATGATCTTTCACCATGTGTCCTATGGAACCAATAGTCTAGATATTATCGTGATTTCACCACGTGTCCTTCTTGAATCAATGGTCAATATATTATCATGATTTTTCAACTTCATGGGCCTTCGTCATGCCTGATCAACGGTCCACAATCTCAATGATTTGACGGTCCAGATATTTTCGTGATCTCACATATCACGAGTTCCCACACCATGCTCCATTGACTCCTCCAATGTGCAAGTCAACGAAATTCCAATCGCTTGCCATGTGTCATATGACTCCAACGATCAAGATTGTTATCATGATTTCGCATATCGCGAGTTTGAACCTCTTTCCTTTGGATTTCCCGATGTGCAAAACTCCGAAACGAAACCTTGTCATTCTTTGACCGTTTTCCTCCTTCTGAGATTACACTGCTAATCTTGCCACCTTTTTTTGCTTTGACTATTTTCCTCCTTCTGAGATTACACTATTGATCTTGCCATTATTTCTACGCTACTGATCGTGCTAATCTTCACCATCAATGACCAACACGCATACTCTGCCTCTGTCTAAAAACATGCCAACAATCTCCCCCTTTGGCATTGATGGTAACCCCTTGAAAAACATGCAACTATACCATTGTAGCATCCTTGAAATCATCCTTGAAATTTACCACACTTTCTCCCCCTTTGACATCAATGTCAAAGAAGAAACACGCTCCCCCTGAGTTGTTGCAGTACATACTCCCCTTGTCAACTATGAGCAACATAGAAATACAACGAATATTCAATAAGTACTCCCCCTGAGTGAACAGATTAGGCGAAAGAAGTTATAACCCCCAACTTTTGATGAAGATATCCAAAAGGGGTCGCTGCTAACAGTTTAGTAAAGACATTAGCTATTTGTTCTATGGAAGGAATATAATTCACTTGAACAATTCTTTTTGTAACTTGTTCTCTGAGAAAATGGTATTTTATTGGTATGTTCTTAGATTTTGAATGAAGTACAAGATTCTTAGAGAGACTGATGGCACTAGTGTTATCACAGTGAAGTGGAATGGGATTAGTGTAAGTTACCTTCAAATTTGCAAGAGTTTGTATCATCCATAAAATTTGTGTGCAGCAAGTAGCAGCAGCAATGTATTATTCCTCTGTAGTTGATAATGAAATGGATCCTTGATTTTTACTAATCCATGCTACTAATGAGTCACCTAGAAAGAATTATCCTCCACTGGTGCTTTTTCTCTCATCAACACAGTTTGCCCAATCGACATCTGAATAAGCAGCTAACTAAAAGTTCTGATTTCTGGGATACCACAGAATGTAATTCATTGTGCCTTTCAAGTACTTGAATATCCTTGTTACCGCTACTAGATGACTTTGTTTAGGAGCAGATTGATAGCGACCTACCATTCCAACAACTTGCATTATATCAAGACAGGAATATGTGATGTACATAAGGCTGCCTATCATTGATCGATATGTCCTTTGATCAACATTGGGTGACATATCATCTTTACTAAGCTTGCAACCAACCACCATAGGTTTACTAACAGGAGAGGAATACTCCATCTGAAATTTATTCAACATCTCTTTCAAATATTTTTCTTGAGAGATAAATATTCCTGCAGAACTTTGATTTACTTGTAAACCAAGAAAATATGACAGTTCTCCTATCATGAACATCTCAAACTCTGTTTGCATAGATTTAGCAAACCACTGGACAGATGATTTATTAGTACAACCGAAAATAATATCATCTACATAAACCAAAACAACTTGCAAATTATCACCTTCAGACTTAATGTAGAGATTGTTGTCAATAGTACCTTTCTTGAACCCTTTGTCTTGTAAAAATTTGTCCAGTCTATAATACCAAGCTCGTGGTGCTTGTTTCAGTCCATATAAGGCTTTATTTAGCTTGCAAACATAATTAGTATTATCTATCAATGAGAATACTTCAAGTTGCTCCATATATACTTCTTCCTCTAGATCTCCATTAAGAAACACTGACTTAACATCCATTTGATACACTTTAAAGTTCTTATGGCATGAATATGCAAGGAACATTCTGATCACTTCCAATCTTGTCACTGGTGTAAAGGTTTCATCAAAATCTTGACCTTAAACTTGTGCATACCCTTTACAGACCAATCTAGATTTATTTCTAACAACTTGTCCTTTTTCATTCATTTTATTCTTGAACACCCATTTGGAACCTATTAAATTCTTATCTTCGAGTCTAGGTACAAGCTCCCAAGTATTGTTCTTTTCAATCTAATCAAGCTCTTCATTCATAGCTCTAATCTAATCATCATGTTGGCTGGCTTCATAAAAATATTTAGGTTCAGTCATAGATAAAAAGACAACATGAGATTGTTCTGAGTCTTTAATCAATTTCCTTCTTGTTTGAACTCCTTTATTTATATCTCCAATTATCTGATTTTCACGATGATTCTTTCTAACAATTCTGAGAGGTGAGTTTGTTTCTTTTTGTTGATTTATGTCAGCCTGAGTATTTGTATCTTCATCCGATTCATATTATTCTCTTCCTGATCCTTGGACCTATTCATCTTCATCTTCAACGATATCTTCTGTGCTTGGTTCAACACTGCTTACATTTCTGACCGGGATTTCTTCATCAACTTTTATGTCTATACAATCAACTAGTTTATGCAACCTCTTATTGTAACATATGTACCCTTTACTGTTTGTAGCATAACCCAAGAAGATACCTTCATCAGCCCTGTCATCATATTTGCCAATATTTTCATCATTATTCTTAATATAACATTTACTCCCAAAGACTTTAAAATGCTTGATTGAAGCAGGTCTTCCAAACCATAGTTCATAAGGAGTCTTGTCACTATGTGGTCTGAGATGTGATTTGTTAAGGATATGAATATTTGTATGAATTTCTTCCACCCAATATGTCTGAGGTATGTTCCTTTCATTCATCATTGATCTTTCCATTTGTTGTACTGATCTATTCTGCCTCTCAACAACTCCATTTTGTTGCGGAGTCCTTGGAATTGTGTACTCTCTTTTGATTCCATGTTTATCACAAAACTCTTTGAATTTCCATGAGCTAAACTCTCCTCCCCTATCAGACCTTACTACCTTCAATCTTTTTCCTGTTTGATTCTCAATTAGAGGCTTAAACACTTTGAATTTTTCAAATGCGTCAGATTTTTCCTTCAAAAAGGAAACCCATGTTAGTCTAGAATAATCATCAATAATCAACACAAAATAATTTTCTTTTCCTGTACCTTCTTTCCTTGATGGTCCACATAAATCCATATGTACTAACTAGAGAGGTTTTTCTGTTGAAAGAAGTTTTTTAGATTTGAACTGTGTCCGAGTAAAGCTTTACTATCTGGCATGGCTTACAAACATAATCATATGGCTTTGATATCTTTGGAAGATACTTTATTGCCCCACTATTTTTGAGCTTGATTATATGATCAAAAATTAAGTGTCCAAGTCTCTTATGCCATATCCAACTTTCATCATACTTTCTTAAGTAACATTCTTCTTTTTCTTCTTTTAACACATAGACATTGTTTTCTGTTCTTATCCCTTTTGCAACTAGCTGTCCTGAATTCACAGATTTTATTCTACAATCTTTAGAGGTAAAAACGACTTCACATACTCAGTCACAGACTTGAATGACACTAAGAAGATTATGTTTCATACCTTCTACAAACAACACATCTTGAGCTTTCCCTTTGCCATTACTCAAACCCACCATTCCTTTACCTTTTATTTTTCCTGGTGCATCATTTCCAAAAGTTACATTCCTTGATTTGCTTTCACTTAGAGTTAGAAACTTACTTTTTTCTCCAGTCATATGTTTGGAACATCCACTGTCAATATACCAGTTATTATTTTATCTTTGGGTTGATAACACTAGTCTACACTTGTCATCTTCTTTCTTCTTCCAAATCTTGAAATTTTCAGCAGTAGGATTCGAATCTGGCTTAAAATTCCTTAAGCGACAATTTGCAACTTTATGTCCATAGCTATGACATATGTAACATTCTGGTTCATTGAATAACAGATCATAATGATTGTTATGCTCATAATTGTTGTTATGTTTCACCTGTGTCCTTCCTCCATCCATCGCATGATTTATAGTATGTGGTCGTTTGTTTCTTGGATGTCTCAATCTTTGTTGTGGCAGAAAATTATTCCTTAAGTATCTTGATTTCAAATATCTAGATCTTAAAGAACAGTTTACAACTTTGTGACCAAAGTTAGAACAAAAAAAACAATAACCATAGAAAAAACCTTTGTACCTGGAAAAAGGTTGTAGTTGATTTCTTCCATGTTGATGATTTCTTTGATCAGAAAATGTGTTTGTGTTATTTCTTTGATCTACAGATTTGGTTCTGGTACTTTTTCTTTCATTCCTCCTTGGTGGCTGATTTTATTTCATTGTTTCTGCAGAGTGGTTGTTGTCAATGATTGTAGTTTTGACAAACTTGATGGGTTCTACATTACTTGAATGATCACTACTTGATCCTTCTTCATAGCCCAAGTCATCTTTCAACTTTGGATTCCTTTGCTGATTTAGAATGAAATTTAATTCTTCTGAAGCTTTAATACTTGGCAGATTTTGGTGATACAATGCCTTCAACTTCTCCATTTCTTTTTTGGTTTTTACTATCTCTTCTTCTAAGGCTTCACACCTCGCTTTCTTCTCTTACAATTGTTGTTTCAGTATGTCTTTTATTTTCTTTGCCTCTTCTAACTCCACTTTTAGTAGAGAAAGGTTTTCATCAGGTTTTTCACCATTCATTTTAAACTGCTTCAACAACTATTTTTGTTTTCTCTTCTTACATCTGAGCCTATCAATTTCTTCCAAAGCACTGATTAATTCACCTTCCATATCCACCATAGCTTCTTCATCATCCATTTCACCTCCCGTGTGCTCATCATCAAGATATCCCATAGCCATAAGCATAAAATCATTCACTTTGTCTTTACATGATGAATCACTATCTATGTCTTCTGAGGACATATCATTATTTGCACACAAACTTTTCTTTTTACTATATTTCTTGAATTTGTACTTCTTTTCATCATCAGAGTTTTGGTCCTTTTTTTGATGGGGACACTTAGATGCAAAATGACCTATCTTACCACAGTTAAAACATTTGAAGGGAAGCTTGCCTTGATATTTTCCTGATCCTTTCTTTAGACTTCTCACAATTTTTGCCTCAATATCATCTAAATCTAAATCAGTATTCTTGTCTGCTTTAAAAGATGCTTCTCTAGTAATGAATTTATCTTTTTTGATTCTCATTTCATATGCAGTTAAAGTTCCTAGGAGTTGATCAATGGACAGAGTTTTAAGATCATCTAGTTCTTCTATTGCAGAGACTTTTGGATTAAATTTATCAACCAAAGATCTTAAAATCTTCTGAACTAAAATTGATTCTTCAATCTTCTCACCAAGACCCTTCATGGAATTCACAAGTTCTTCAACTCTTAAAAAATACTTGCTAACTGTTTCATCTTCATTCATCTTTACTTGTTCAAACTTCAACCTAAAGGTTTGAAGTTTGGCATCTTTTACTTTCTCATTTCCTTCATAGATGTTAATAAGTTTATCCTACATTTCTTTGGCAGTTTGAAGATGCATCACCTTTACAAACTCAACTTCTGTAAGTCCATTCAAGATAGCATTCATTCCCTTAACATTAAAGGAAAATTCTAACTTATCATCCTTGGAAGTCAACACAACAGGCTTTGTATATCTAGTCTCTACTACATCCCAAACATCAGAACCTAAGGCCATTAGGTATGTTCTCATTCTAACCTTCCAAAAGGAAAAATTTGTTCCATCAAACAAAGGAGTCTTAGAGGCTGAAGTCCCTTCATGACTTGTCATGTTTAAGCTTACAGATCTACCTTTAAATAAAAGGAACCTGGCTCTGACACCAATTGTTGACATTAGTAAGACAACTGAGAGGGGGGGTGAATTAGTTGTTATTGTGCTTAAACAATTTTAAGTCTATTAAACCATTCTTAATATTTCTTCAAGTGATCATCAATATTATACAACATATGGACAACATAAATAATGAGCATCAGTCACACATAAGATATACACAGAGACAAATTTTCACGAGGAAACCCATAAAGGGAGAAAACCTCGTCTTCTTTGAAATGATAGGCTGTCTTTTAAGTTTTGTACATCATCTATGTTTGAGCACCAACTCAAAGTAAGGCTACTACCTCTATTTTACAAGCTCCAACTTGTTGAGAGAACCAACTCTCTGGTTTCTCTAGCACCGACTAGAAGGAAGCGTCAACTCCCTGAGTGTTCCAGCATCGACTGGATGGAAGCACCTACTTCCACTTATACAAGCACCAACTTGTTTGAGAGAACCAACTCTCTGGTTTCTCTAGCACTGACTATAAGGAAGCACCAACTCCCTAAATATTCCAGCACCAACTGGATTTATACAAGCACCAACTTGTATACATAAAACTCTGTGTTTTCCCGAGCACCACCCTACCACCCTGTTTTCTAACCACAACTAGATGGAAGCTACAACTCCCAATATTCAAGCACCAAATCGAATATCAGAGGACCACAGTCCTCCCTAGCACCACCCTACCTCCCTAATTATAAATAAATGATTGAATAACTAACAACACACATAAATCAATTCTTACCACTTCTTCTATGTTCTGTAAATCTGGTCTACTTCTAACTGTTCTGCAATTCTTCTCTTCCTCTGTCTGTTCTGCAATTCTTCTCTTCCTCTGTCTATTTTGAAATTCTTCTCTGCTTCAAGCTGTTCTGCAACTCTTCTCTTGCTTCTGTTTATTCCTCATCTGTTACTCATCTCTGAGTTTTATCTCACACTGCGCATACTGTAATTTTCTCTTTCTTACAGTTCAACTAATTTTTCATTGAAAACGACCAACCTTCCAAATTCATTGCGTCTCCATTTTATCCTATACCGCCTATTCAGTTACACCTTGAATCTCCAAGAAAACACATCAGCAACTAAATCGCCAACCGTCAAAGAATCGCGATTTAGTTCTGCTAACTGAATCATAACTGATCGATTACCTGTGAGGTAAAACAGTAACCCTTCGATCAAGTTTCCAATTAACCAACACAGTTGGATTAAATCCGCAGGATTTCACGTTTATCTCATATGCCCACTAGATGTGACCGAGCGCTAAACAGAATTTGAATTTCGTGATTTCGCATCTCAGCATTCCTGTGATGAAGGGTCTCGACACTCCAAGTCGCGATCATCGAAACTCTGAGATGGATCTTAGCACTGCTAGATTCTTCCCCTCATGTGACCACCAAAGGTGACCATAGGTTGTGCCAAAAGGCGCTTCATATTTCGTGAACTTATGAACTTTATCGAGCCTGATCAACGGTCGAGATCTCCAATGATTCGACGGTCCAAATCTCATTGCGATCTAGCATATCGCGATTCATGTGATGAAGGTTCTCGATATTCCAAGTCGCGATCGCCGAGACTCCGAGATGGAGCTTAACACCGCTAGCTTCTTCCTCCATATTCCGTAGATGTAACCATTGGCTATGACCACGGCCTTATTCGAAAATGCATTTCGCACTTTCGTGTCTCGGGTATTCTGTGATGAGTCCTCTCGACTCTCCATGTTATGAACTCCGAAATAGATCTTGGCTTCTCTATCTCTACTCTCCATATCTCGACAATGTGACCACGATATATGACCATTCGCCAATCAAACAAGAACTTTTCTCCTTTGACTTTCCAGTCAGCGAAACGATGATCTTTCACCATGTGTCCTATGGAACCAATGGTCTAGATATTATTGCGATTTCACCACGTGTCCTTCTTGAATCAACGGTCAAGATCTTATCACGATTTTGAAACTTCACGGGCCTTCATCATGCCTAATAAATCGTGCATGATCTCGATGATTTGACGGTCCAGATATTTTCGTGATCTCGCATATCGCGAGTTCCCACACCTTGCTCCGTTGACTCCTCCAATGTGCAAGTTAGCAAAATTCCAATTGCATGCCACGTGTCCTATGACTCCAACGGTCAGGACTTTTATCGCGATTTCGCATATTGTGAATTTGAACCTCTTTCCTTTGGATTTCCCGATCTACGAAACTCCAAAACGAAACCTTTGTCATGCTTTGACTTTTTTCCTCCTTCTGAGCTTACACTGCTGATCTTGCCACCTTTGTCGTGCTTTGACTATTTTCCTCCTTCTGAGCTTACACTGATGATCTTGCCATTATTTCTATGCTATTGATCGTGCTGATCTTTGCCATCAATTACAAACACGCATACTCTACCTCTGTCTAAAAACATGCTAACAGAGTTCACATTTTTGCATCATGTTGTCAATTGAGTTTTTAAAATTATGGTTCTTCAAAATCATTTTTGTTTTATTATTGCGAGATGATGTGGGATTAATTAAGGCCCTCCTTCTAGTAAGTCTTCTCCCATCGAATTCAACACATTATTTGGGTTCGAGGATAGAGATTTTTATAGTACCTTGGAGTTTGCATGCATTAATGGAAAGTTTCCTCGCTGACAATAGTGGGAATGCACCAATGTATCCTAATTGTCAGACTTTGCAGGTGACTCAACTCCAATCCATTCATTTGTACCATTCAGAGTGTACTATGGTACCTTGACACTCATTCTCATCAATGATGAGTTGTCTCACATTGGTTAATGGCATACATCAATGGTTGGTAATCCAATGATTTTTTCTCATGGTCAACTTCGGCACATTCATTCACATGAAAAAAATCATACCATAGATTTGGAACACTTAAAGACTCCATGTTTTCATCTTATGTACAATTGTTTTAGCCTTTTGATTTCTTTTGCAAATAAAAGGGGCATATTGACTCTTGGAGTAAGCAAGGATAATTGTTTCAAAAAGAGAAAATCTATGTGAAGTTGCAACAAAGATTGTTTCATCCTTGAAAAATACTATCTCATTATAGAGCTTGAGACAATTGCCTTTGTTTATTCATCCACACAACATCCCATTTTTCTTGTTGCATTCACATTTTTCAAGGGATCAACCCCTCCTCTTCAGAGTTCAGAATTCAACATCAATAACCTTATTTTAGACATCCACAAAGATTATATAGTTCTTCTAGTAGAAAATTATTATTTTAAATTTTTAGTTGCACATTATTGTTTTCTACCAAAATCCTTATATTAACATCCCTTCAGTGATTTTTAGTATATTTATTTTCATATTCATGTAATCAAAGAATTAGTACATGTCTCTATGATCATATCATTATGTATTGACAAAGATAGTTGGGTAATCAATCTTTATTTCTTTGCAATCATCTAACTTCAGAATTCATGAACGTTGAACTCTTGAAGATTTTTCCTTCACATCTCACTTCCTTATCATGTTCACCTAAATTCCATTTACTATTTTTTCCATCCACCATTACCCATTTTCCTTTGGAATCATTGAAACTTTGGGGGAACTTCAAGGCAAGACAAGCCTTTTCCACTCAAGTCTTATATTGAAGATCATATTTCTTAACAAAAGCATTAGTTTGATTTCACTTGTTTCATATACATCATGAGGAACACAAAATATATTATTAACATCCTTAATTCATATTCCTCCTTTACTTACTAAATAAAAATATATATATAAAGAAAAGGAAAAAAGGGAAGAAAAGAGCTATGAAAAAAAGGCAACAAGTAGTCATGTCACATAGGGAAACAAAGAATACATATGTAATACCCCTAGGTCGAACCCCATTGTAAATATAATGTAATTGTACATATAGATTGGTGAGCTAGGATACTTAGAGGTTTGAGTGCCTTTGTATATATGTATTTTGAGGCCAAAGGGCCTATGTGGTTATTAGGTTGGTGAGCCAGAAGTTGAAAGGCCAACTAGCCTAATTTTTTTGTAAATGTAATCACACTCAACTTTAATGAAAACACATCACTAGTGCATACCAACCATGTAAAAGAGTATGGGGGGACATGTTAATTTTTTCAAAATCCCACCCAGTTTCAGTCTCATTGAATTTTCTACCAAATTTAAATGCCAAACTCAGTTTCAGCACTATTTCAGCATATGCTACAGCGGTGTTTCATCATCTTCTCACAGTGGTGTTTCAGCATCAACATATGCTACAGCCTGGTGTTTCAGCATCTGCTCACAGCGGTGTTTCAGCATCAGCATATGCTACAGCCTGGTGTTTCAGCATAT
>JZKD02S1758336.1:334243-348785 GCA_000966675.3 Picea glauca | reverse complement strand
GGTAGATGAATTTCATAGCTCAGTTACATGCTTAATGTTTTCAAGCCTTACTCATATTGTGAATGGTTTCTTGAATGAGAACTCAATGTGTAGTTTGACTTCAAGCATTAAGATGCTTTTTGAATCATTTATGCTTTCAGTACTTTGATTTGATTTGATGATATTTGTTAAATGAATGAAAGAAGACAATGAATGCATCTCTTGAATAAGAGTTTTGTTCTTCTAACATTTGATAGGTCTTAAAACTTTCTCTTGAATGCTCACTGTTTTTACTCTTTAGAAAAACAAGTGTTGATTACTGTTATGAGATCTATGAAGATGACTTTTGAATAGAAGCTTAGCATATCTTTCATATTCAGCCTTAGAATAGGTTTTTGGTTTATTTCCATTAAAGATAAAAACTATCTCTAAATCCATATACTTTGGACGTGCCTCTAAGTCTTACAAACACCGGATTGACAATCATTTGCACTCTAATTTACTTGGGTAGATTGGAGCTCAACAATCCCCGTGGACCCATAAAACCATGGTAAGAAGTGAAAAATCAGCTAATTCCTAAGGATTGGTTGGGTGGATGGGTGGATGGAGTCCTAAGAGTAAAATAAATATGGGATCACTCGAACTTGTGGTGAAATTTCAAAAATTGACTAAGTGTCAAGACTTTGTGAGTGTGAAGGATATCGTGGAGGTGATGAAGAATAAGAAAATAATCGTGAACTTGCGGTGATATCTTAGAGAAAATGACTAATTATAAGTGTATAATGGATACTATGGAACAACACGGTGCCTTTTGGAGGAGGCAAAAGCTATAACATGAATGAAATGGACTCATGAAACTGCGATAAACTTAAGAAAAGTTTCTAAGTATGGGGGAAACTTAAGGGAGACAGAAAGCGAGAGTGTATTTTGGAGGTTGTGGAAGTTTGAAGACCTTAGAGGTGCAGTGAAATATTTTAACGGTCGAGATCTAAATCGAATATAATCAGACGATGGCTAAGAATCAAAGCTAGGATGCTCGAGCTAACAAAATTATCTTCCATGTCATGCCATTAATAGTCTTCCTACTCAAAGATGTTAAAGGGAGACATTAGAATTAATCATGAGGATTTGTGAACAAAGGATTCCATGTGTTCACTCAAGAATGTATAAAAACAAAATATTAAGAATTCACAAAAATAAATTATTTCTGATAAAATTCTGAAGAACATATTGTTGTATAAAATGATGGAAATTTTAAATTATTGTAGCCTTAAAAATCACACTGCATACACATTTTGCAGAACCAAGAACATAATTCGACGTAAGAGAAATTCAATAGGAAGATCATTAAACCAAGACATGGATGATTCCCAAGGAACTTACAATTATGAAGATAAGGGAGGAATATTTGGTATGGGTGTGGGTGCTACAGTAACAGAATCCAAAGGGCATGGAGAAGAATGAAAGGAAGAGAGGATGAACTTGGTAGAGACCATAAAAATTTTGCAAAAGGATTTACAAAGTTATGAAGATGATAAAGAGAAGCTTATGAAATCCAAGAAGCAGTAAGAAGGCTTTAACATCAAGTTAGTGTAGATCTTGGACAGAATAGATAAGAAGATTGATAAGGAGACTAAGTTAAGAAAATAAGGAATTTTTCGGTCTCATGATGAGAGGATAAGAACCATAAGTGTTAGTAGGCACCATCATCACTCTCCAAGGAATTCGACTAAGAGAACACACAATTGTTGAAATCCATCCCCTGTCAGGAAGCATAAGAAGAAGTCTGGGGTGGATGAGCTATAGGGAGAAATGAATAAAATCAAACCACCTACATTTGATAGTGAACACAAGAAGGGTGAGGATGTTGAGACCTGGTTGTTAGGCATGAGAAATTATTTTCAGTTGCATAATTACTCTTCACAAGAAGAAGGATGAATTTTCATATATCAACTCAAAGGAAAAGCATCAATGTGGTGGGATCGGTTTGTGAAAGTGCAACACATTGATGAGAGAAAGAATACTTCAAGAGAATTCAAAAGGTATCTTCAAAAGAAATACTTAACCAAATGAGACTAGGATAAGAAGATGAAGGATTTCTTTGAACTCAAGCTTGGGAGTATGACCATAAATGAGTATGAAAGGACGTTCTTAGAGCTACTAATTTTTTTTTATTTCATCAAGGATGAACAAGTTAAGATTCAAAGGTACCTAAGTGGGCTCCCATCATTTATCAATGAAAAGATACAATATGATGATCCCAAGACACTAGAGGAAACCATAATGAGAGCTAAATTCCTTTATGATCAACATAGAGGAAGACCAACTTTCCAAAAGGCATGGGAAGACAATAAAAAGAGCAAGATGGAACAAAGGAGGAAGGGGAAATAGCCACCATTCTTCCAAAATAATTCTCAAGGACAACCAACTCCTAAGGAACCCAAGATGACTAAGACAGTGGGGAATATACCAGGGAAACCACGTATTTAATGTTGGGGTTGTGGGGGAGATAATATGTACATAGATTTCCGTCACAGAGGTGAAAAAGTGAGGATTGTTCACAGTGTACAACAAGATGAAATAGTGGGGGACATGGGCATAAGTGTACCTAGGATCTAAACATCTTTGGATAACAAGCAAGACAAGTTTATGTAATAACTCTCCAGAATAAAGACCAAAACAGAGTAAGTGAAAATGATGATTGTAGCATTTATACAATAATATATTTTTTAAGTAGTGACTATTACCTAAGTAATTTTCTATTGTCAAATAAATTGTGTTCTAACATGTTTCTAAAATTTCTATCTCATGTGACAATTAAAATACACAAGACAATTTATCTTATCTACATTAACTGAGATTACGTAACCTGCACAAATTTTTATATGCTAAAGCACTTATTGCACTTAGATTTCAATTATTAAATAATTTTTATTTAATTCCACAAATTTCTTAAGATAAATCTATTTTGAATTTACTATGTAAATGTTTTATAAGTTAAACATACATTTCACCTATAAGCTTGTCTAGACAGATTAAATTTAAGATCTATATCATTAGAATTGTGACAACCACCATTTCACTGATCATCAAAGAGTAGATAAACACCAAGAATTATAAACATTGTTATAGTAGTCATAAACTGACCTTGTATATACGCAATCCTTAACAATATGAACATATACTTAAATAAGTACTTTTCCTAAACTAAGAATACAAAATTCATTTCGTTGAGAACAATATAATGGTTTTCATTAGTTACTAGCACAGTCGCTAACTTGCGGCTGGTGAACGTCGAAAGAGTTACGTTCGATAAAAAAATTCTCATTTTAAAATAAAACTTATCCAGATAATAAAACTCTAACTGAGTCAGATAATTAAACTCTGAAGAATTCCAAAAGTTAATCATTTAAATGTGGCAATCATATGATGTTACAGTAATTTCTTAATATGATTAGGTAAATGTTAAAAAGTAAACAAGGTAATAGATGCATTTATAAATGCAAAGAAGTTATCAACAATAAATCTGATCCATTAATTTTGGAGGATGACTAAGAATATACCAGCATCTTCAATGCATAACCATCAGATTAGAATTTAAGATTAAAATATTATTAATTGTACCCATCTCCAATAGGTATACGCCTTTCGACGTAATTAAGGTTTCTATCAATCAAGCAAAAAGTTACAAGTGTAATCATATCATTTATCTTCCCAAGGCACAAATTGTGCATTAAATTATTATAACTGAAAGTGCAAGTGGTAATTTATTCCAATAAGTTTAAGTCTCACACTTTATTTGTATGAGCGAAAATTCAATTACAAACTATTTATTTCTCCATTAATCAATGATACAGACCATAGAATTTTTCATATATATATATATAAACGTGTAGGACTGTAATAATCCAAAATATCTCCACTTAAAATTGTTAAGGGATAGCGGCAATTTAATACTCGTAGGTTCTTAACATAGTTAGTTTCAAAATAAAAGAAATTATCAATTAGGGATAGCAGCAAGAGCGATCTATGAGCATTGAATTTGAATGAATAAATTACAATCATTCCATTATAAAATGCATAGTGTGGTGTCCAATCAATCTCATATAAAATTGAAAGAGTCAATAGACAATCTAATGATTCAAGGTTGGAACCATAACCAATATCGACTTGATGACGCACAAAAACTGTGAAGTGATGTAAACTTCATCAAGCACAAAACTGAGAAGGGACGTAGAATTTTTACACAAGGGAAGGATAGTCAAAACTTGTCTCGAGGATTCTAAACAACATTATCTTGCAATCTTCACCAAAATTATTTTTGTTAAAAATCCAAGAAGTATTGTTCCAGAAAAGCATGGCAATAGAGTCACCATGGATACAAAATGTATATAGATTAATCATAATCAAGTTTGGGTCAATCTAAGAACTACAAATCTCTGTACAATTATTCGAAATTTGTACAATCGTAAATATGTCTACAATTGTTAAACAGATTCTTTCGGAACAGATTCTTTCGGATCCGACAACTAAACGAGTAAATGATTTCAAATTACAAACATATGGGAACAATGGAATAAAATGTATTTAAATAACCAGAATAATAATTTACATCTTCAAGAAGCTTTATCTATTCTCAGTATACAAATGAGATTTCATTTAACAATAACATAAATATATAATCAAATACCATAACCAGAAGGATTCTTAAACTTGGAGGTTTGCACATTTTCTCCTTTCCTTTGCCTTATAATCCAAGGACTTCATCGGTACCTCTCAACCTGTGCTAGGGGTAATCTTCTTCCCCCTTAGCCCCCCAAGCTACAAAGGGGTCACACACATAAATTCATATCCAAACTAGCTCAATCTTGCCCTCACAAGGAGAGGCTTCCACCTCTTTCACAATCTTGTAGCCCAACTCACACATGTAAACTTAGTCAATAGAAATTTCAACAACATTTCATTCATCCAGTAATAGGGTGTCTCTCCTTCTTCTTTTCCTTTCTTTTATAAAACATTTTGTTTTGAAACTTGTCTTCTCATGCAATATTAGCTAATTTTTAATAATTAAATAAAATATTATTCACCCCCAACACATGTTGCACTTCCCCAAGTTGCACATGCTTAATCATTTTTAATTTAAATAATTATGCATTTTCCCTCACACTTCTCAATTAGTTCCTAGATTTTCTCTTAGTTGTCCCTTAGTTCCCCAATTTCCCGTTTATTGTGTCTCCTAATTGATTTACAGTTGGAGTTTGATTAGGAATCTTCTCTTAGTTAGGTTTTAGAGTCTAGAATGAATTGGGATTCTAACTCTATGTTGACTACCCATCCTCTCATGAATTAATTTTCTTCTAATTAATTTTTTTTTTTTATTAATTTCATGCACATATTGTGCACATGTCTTAATTTATTCACTCTTCTCTAGATTTTTATTTAGTCTAATCTCCCTTAGACCCATTTCTACCATTTCTAAAATTTTATTAGGCATACCAATTAAACTTGTATTTTATTATGTTCCCTTTCATAATTTAATATAAATTATCTAAATTCATTTCTCTTTTCTATCAGTTCTAAATAATTGTTTTATTCTCTACTCTAACAAAGTCTAAGTATTCATTTTATTTTCTAATTTCTTTTTTATTTTTATTGACTCAAATTTATTCATGCGACGTGCCTTTCAAGATGCACCTTTGTGCTCCAAGGGTTCCACTCACCATTGACTTATTTTAGAAGTTGTTTGATGCATAGAGTCATTACTCCACTTGTCGACCTGGTGTGAGACTAAAGGATTACTAAGGAATAAGGAATCTACCTTATTGAATGCCCCTTAGAAATTCTCGTGAGAGACTATCTTAGTCTTCCCTCATGACATCATGAATATCTTGGAACAAGGTAGTCGTTAACCTTCAATTCAGATCATGGAGGGAGTGCTAGTAGGTTGTGACAGGGACACTTCCACACCTCTCCAACATCCATGTGATATCTGTGTATGACCCCTTTACTCCATATGTGATTTAGATTAACAATCATCACCATTCTTTCATCCACTGACAAAGATAATGTTAATAACGTATCTACATGAAATCCATATCGAAATCATCATCAATAATATATATCTATAAAATCAAGTACTCATAAAAAAAGAAAATAGTCCACTCCTTGACTCAATCTGGAGTCCAAGGAAGTCTATTGTTTCCATCAACATCCTCATCATGCCATAGTTCCTGCACACTCAAGAAACCTCATCATAATACCTGTCAACGCTATACATCAATATAAATAACATATCAATATCCAAAACACTATCATAGAATAAACACACAACCAAAACGTATAATCATAAAGTACCATGTTTTTAACCGTATCACTTGCTTGCAAGTGCCCTCAAAGAATAAGTCAGTGTATGAAATGTGATCAGTGGAACTGGATAATACATACACTCCCTCGTATTTTAAACTTCATCCCGAAGTTTGTACAATCTAACAAAGAAAGTAATTAATATCGCTGATACTAATCTATATATCAAACTATCAAAATAAATAAGGAAAATACTGACGCATCTCATATGTGTCCTCCCAAGTAGCTGAATGTGAACTATAATTGTTCCATTAGACCTTGACCTCATCGAATATTGGACATTGTATTTTTTTAGTGTGATGGTATAGTATGTGGATTGGCTCCACTATGAGAGCACCCTCATTCGATACCTCCATTGAACTCAATTAAATAACAAGTGACAGATCTAAAATATAACGACTTAAAATTGAAACATGAAACACATCTTGCATACGCCTCAAAGAATCAGGTAAGGCTAGTTGGTAAGCCATGGTTCCTTTCTTTTCTACAACCTCAAAAGGTCCCACAAACCTTGGAGAGATTTTACCACCCTTTCCAAACTTAATTGAACTCTTATGTAGATTCACTCGCAAAAATACTTTATCACCAACCTCATAACTGCAGTCAATATGATGCGCATCTGCATAACTCTTTTGTCGGTCTTGCGCTTCCTTAATACTTTTTCCTATGGATTACATTTTTTCTTCCATTTCCTAAATTACTTTCGGTCCTACCAGGACCCTATCCTCTAGTCAATCCCAACTCAAAGGTGTCTGACATGGTCGTACGTATAGAAACTCAAAAGGTGTCATCTTTATCGTACTCTGATAACTTTTGTTGTACGCAAACTCTACCAATGGTAAAAATTATTCCCATCATTTATGTTGATCCATCACATAAATTCAAAGCATATCCTTTAGAATTTGATTCGTTCTTTCATTTTTTCCATCTTTTTTGGGGTGATATGTATTACTAAGATTTAATTTCATTCCCAAAGCCTCTTGGAAACTAGTCCAAAAACGTTCAGTGAATACTGATCCTTGATCGGATATTATCTTTCTCAGTATACCATGCAATCTCATAATTTCTTTAACAAAAATTATAGCTATGTCTGGTGCTTGATACGTCATACGAACTAGAATAAAGTGCGCACTCTTCGTCAAAGTGTCGAAGAATAAAAAAATAGAATCGTGTCTCCTTGCCATCAATGGAAATCCAACAATAAAATCCATCGATATAACTTCCCAATTTTGATTCAGGAATGACATGTGGATGTAATAATCCCACGAGATGCCTATGTTCAACCTTCACCTATTGACATTCAAGACATCTCGCCACATAGTTAACTATATCAGTTTTTGTTGCCTTCCAAATAATAAAGGTTTAAGGTTTGCCTTCATCTTCGTGACTCCAGGATTATCCATATACACTGCTCGATGAGCTTTGCTCAAAATTAACTTTCTCAATTTGTCACTTGGCGTTACATAAATTATACCATTATATATTAGTAGTCTGTCATTTTCCAAATAATAACCTTCATACCTAGGTATCATCATGGTATCTTGTCTTATATTATCTTTTACTTCCTTGTACCATTTGTCATCAATATGTAATGCTAAGATATTTTCTCAAAGATTTATCTAAATTAGGGGTATTACTGAGAAAATGTGTGGTCTCCGACTCAATGCATCTACTAATCTGTTAATTTTTCCTTTAATGTGTGTGATATCAAAATCATACTCACTTAAAATTTATGATCAACGTCTTTGTCGTGCATTCAACTAACTCTGAGTAAAAATGTGTTCCAATCCACTGTGATCAGTTTTCAACTCAAATTTTCATCCAATAATATAGTGTCTCCAAATTCCCAAGGCATAAAAAATTGCTAATAATTCCAAGTTGTGTATTGTGTAATCCTCTTCATCCCTTCTTAGTTTCCTTGAAATATACACGATAACTCATCCTTCTTTCATTAATACTCCACCCAATACTTCCTTGGATGCGTCAGTGCATACTAAGAATTATTTGTCCATATCCGAAACTTTCAATATTGGTGTTGTTTTTAATAGTTATTTAATCTTTTGAAATGCTTCCACACACTTCTTTGACCATATCAATTTCTTGTTCTTCTTTTGTAGTTCAGTAATTGGGTTTGATATTTTGGAAAAACCCTCGACAAAACTTCAATAGTAACCTGCTAATCCCATAAAACTATGTACCTCATGTACTAGCACCAGTGTTGGCCATTCCATAATAGCCTCTACCTTCACTGGATCCACAACAATGCCTTCTCCAGAAATAATATGTCCCAAATAGTGAATCTTTGTTTGATAGAATGAACACTTCGACAACTTTCTGTATAACTTGTTTTCTCTTAAACACTATAAAACTAATCTCATATGTTCATCGTGCTCTTCTTTCATTCGAGAGTAAATTAGTATATCACAAATAAAAACCTGTACAAATTTGTCTAAGTACTTGTAGAATTCCCCATTCATTAAACTCATGAAAACATGAGAGGCATTTGTCAATCCAAATAGTAATACAGTAAATTCATAATGTCTGAATCTTGTTTTAAACATTGTTTTAGGAATATCTTCCTCTTTGATTCGCATTGGTGATATCCCGATCTCAAATCAATCTTTGAAAATATGGTATCTCCCTTCATTTGATCAAATAAGTCATCAATTCTTAGTAACAGGTATTGATTCTTTATCATGGATTTATTTGATTGACGATAATCAATGCAAAGCCCCACGATTAGTCCTTATTTCTTACAAAAATTATTGGTGCACCCCACAGTGATATGATTGGATGTATAAATCCCAAATCCAACAACTTCTTCAATTTCATCTTTAAGTCTTGCAATTCCAATGTCGACATCTGATATGGCGTTCTAGAAATTGGTTTTGTTCTAGGTTTTATATCTATAGGAAATTCCAATTCTTTATTTTGTGGTAAACCTAGTAGTTCTTCAGAAAAAACATCAACAAACTTTGATACTACTGGAAATTCTTCCAATATTTTTGTGTCACCTTTTTCATTAAGCGCTAATATGGCATCAACTTACATTCCTTGCATATGTTTTTTTTCTGTAATTGAAGGGAAGACATAAATCTTAGTGATACTACTTGGTTTCTTCCTACAATTACTCAACTCTATCCTAAATCATCAATTAAGCTTAATATCTTCATCTTGCAGTTAAGTGTTGCATTGTACAATTCTAACCAATCCATTCCAATCAAAATGTCGTAGGATCCCAATATTGTGACATAAAGGTTTACTCTTGTGAAAAAATCACCCAACTTAATGTTACAATACTTAACCCTTCCTCCAACCTTTTTCTTGGCACCAGATGCCATTTCTACATATCTAAACTCATCTTGTTCGAGTTCCTTCACCTTAATTCTTTCAAGTGAAACACTAGATATAAAAATTTCAATAGGTCCTGGATCTATCAAAATACTAAATTGCTAATCTGTTATTATACCTGAAGCCTCGAGCACTATAGACTGATGCTCATCCTAGTTATTATTCACTGTTGCATGAATCCTATGGGACATTCCCAAATCTCCCATTGTCGTATGTCTTGCAGATATGACATATCTTGCCTTCTTAATTGGGTAATCTCTATAATAGTGTGGCTCTCCATAAGTCTTTCATTTTTTCTTAGGGTCGGTGCTCCTAGTTTCGAAGGAATAATCTATTGGTATAGGGTTATGAGGCCCCGATCTTATCTATGGAACAAATATATGTTATTGTTATTGTTGAGGGAGAAACGATTGTTGTTGCGGTGGTGCTCTATACAGAGTGCTCTGACTGGTATTCAGTCTATGTGGTGTATAAAATACAAGTCCTCTAGGTGGACCATGGTTCCCGGAAGTCTATCTAATGGGTGTCTACTGCTGCTACACTCTAAGTGGTGTTTGTCTTGTTTTCCTGGAAGGAGTCCTACCTTGACCCCCATTGTTCAATTATTCTTCAGCTATAAAATCTTTCTTCACTGCATCATGCAAGGTGTGGAGTGTATCTGAGAAAATCCATAAATATAGCCTCATACTCAGGTATTGCACAAATTCCCTATCATAAAGCATTGAATTCATTAAGTTGGCACTCAATGAATTCATCAGAAAGGTATCTCTCACAGAATAGTTCCTCAAAAATTCCCAAGACATGTCTTCAACATCCATATTCAGTTTTGGAAATAGTGTCTTTCACCAAAGAAGTGCAGTCCCTTTCAGTTGGAATACCTCCATGTTGACCTTCATGTTGGAGTTATAATCACACAATGTGAAACACATTACCATATTCTCCAACCAAGCTTCGACACCTAAACCGTCGATAAAACCCATGACCTTGGGAAATTTTACCATCTCGAGTTCACTATGAACACTACCACTAACTACTGGAGGGTGTTGCGAACCCTCATTAGGTATAGACTCCCTTCCCTCATCACGATCAAGGTGATTTATCAGCACCTATGGCATTCTATGAAAATACCTCATCATTCCCATAACATTGCCCACTGCAACTTGCTCTTGCTCAGTAGTTTTCTCTTCTCCCTGTGGAGTAGATCCCTCAAGTGTAGATGTTATTGGAGGAGGAATACCTCTCCCTCCCGCACCCTGAGGTCTAATCATTCTATGTCCTATAACCATGATACATGCATAAAACAATTTCAAATTATATTAGCGATATATCATAATTTACACAAAATTGCATTGGAAATCGTAACGAGTCTTGTGTTGTAGAGTAGAACTATGCTCTGATACCATATGTAATAATCTTCCAGAATAAAGACCAAAACAACGTAAGTGAAAATGACGATTGTAGCATTTATACAATTGTTTTTTTTGTTTTTTTTTTTGTAGTGACTATTATCTAAGTAATATTTTTTTGTCCAATAAATTTTGTTCTAACAAGTTTCTCAAATTTCTAGCTCATGTGACAATTAAAGTACACAAGAACATTTATCTTATTTACATTAATTGGGATTGTGCAACCTGTTCAAATTTTTGTATCCTAAAACGCCTATTGCACTTAGATTTCAATTATTAAATAATTTTTATTGAATTTCTCAAATATCTCTGGATAAATCTATTTTGAATTTACTACACAAAACTTTTACAAGTTAAACATACATTTCACCTATAATCTTTTCTAGACAGGTTAAATTTAAAATCTATATCATTAGAATTTTCACAACCACCTTTTAAATGCTCATCAAAGAGTAGGTAAACACCAAGAATTATAAACAATGTTATAGTTGTCATAGAGTGACCTTGTATATACACAATCCTTAACAATATGAACATATACTTAAAAAGTGATTTTCCTGAACTAAGAATACAAAATTCATTTTGTTGAGAACTATATAATGGTTGACATTCGTTCTTAAGGTTTCTATCAATCAAACAAGAAGTTACAAGTGTAATCATCTCATTTATCTTGCTAAGGATACACAAATTGCGCATTAATTTATTATAACTGAAAGCACAAATCGTAATTTATTCCAATAAGTTTAATTCACACTCTTTACTTGTTTGAGCGAAAATGCAATTACAAACTATTTATTTCTCCATTAATCAATGATACAGACCATAGAATTTTTCATATATATATATAAACGTGTAGGACTGCAATAATCCAAAGATATCTCCACTTAAAATTGTTAAGGGATAGCGGCAATTTAATACCCGTAGGTTCTTAACATAGTTAGTTTCAAAATAAAAGAAATTATCAATTAATATTTTATTTCATTTATTATCATAATTATTATTCATTGACTATTTGATAACTAGAAATTAAGGTTACCCAAATTTATTTATGATCTATGTAACATCTTTCTCTTGCGAGCACATGTTATTAAATTATTCTTTGAGGACACTTGTGTGCAAGTAGTCCAGTTTTAGTATATGGTTGTTTGTTCGCTTATGGATTCTTATGATGATGTTGATGGATTATGATGTTATGTTATTTGATATCTTTGTATTGAAATATGTTATTGATGAGTTTCCCTTGAGTGTGCAGGAAACTTGATGGATTGAGGATGCCACTGGCATCAATGGACCTCCTTGGACTCCAGATCGAGTCAGGGAGTGGGTTGTATCAGTTTGGGTATTTTTATTTATGCATATGTGACATATGATCGGGTGTATTATGATGTTGTTTATGGATCATTGAAAATGTTTCATTGATGGATGCATGTTGATGATTCCTTTCTAATAAAACTCACATAAGGAGTGAAGGGGCCATGCATAACAACCATATATTGAGGGAGAGGTGTGGAAACAACCCTGTCACAACCTACTAGCACTCCTGTCGTGGCTCGAATTGTAGGTTAACGATTACCTAGTTTGAGAGATCCATGATGCCGTGAGGGCAGACTGAGACAGTCGCCCATGAAGATTCTAAGGGGCGCGCAATAAGGCATGGTCCTTATTCCTTAGAGGCCCTTAGTCTCTCACAAGGTTTAAGAATCAAAAACAAAATTTTTAAATTAAATGATGAGGGGCTGGAATAAATCAAATTAAGAATCAATGAAGATAAAAATAAATCCTGAGTGATTAATACACTTGTGCAAGTACATACTAAATTAGAATTTAAAGTGATAAAGGAATAAATCATAAATATGTGTAAGCACAGAAAGGTATCTAGTCTAGTCTAACTAAAGAACTTTCATAAATTAGATAGAACTCAGTTTTAGAAGGGGGTCGGTCATTAAAAGGGAAATAAAGGGACACTATGAGTGATTTTAGGAGCGCTTTTAGGTTGGGGGGGGGGGGCAATTGACATTTAATTAAATTAAATTATGGATTTATTAGTGAAACTAAGGGAACAAGTGACAAGTGTATGGGGGAAATAATTCATAATTAAATTATTAAAAAATGAATTAAATGTGCAAATGGCAAGTTGTCACTAATAAAAATTATATAAAGGAAATGGATGAGAGGAGGAAGGGGGAATGACTGGTAGGAGTAAGGTTATGCAGCAGAAATTTTGATTGGATTTATTTGTGAGATTTGGGATACCCATCTCGAGAAAGAGAGTGGTAGTTCTACCTTGTGAGGCAAGATGGGAGCTAGAGTATTATGGTTGTGTTTGTGTGTAGCCCCTTTGCAGCTAGGGGGGATAAGGGGGAAGAAGATGTAATGATCCCAAGACAAATTCTTTCTTGAAATCACTAAATACTACTAATTTATACAAGATTCATCAACACATGGAGATCACAATATATTCAAGATGTAGAAGCACAAGCAAAGATCTGACCTTTTTATTATGAGCAATGTAAGATCAATACAATAGATGGTTGATCTGGCATAAACCTCATATGGTCGTACAAGAAATAGATATGAGCTGCTACAAAATGCTCCCGACAATACAAAATAAGCCTCCAAAGGCTGGATATACAATGAATACCGAATCAAGCAGATCTGAGGTGTACTAATGCTCAATCTCCAAGCTGGAAAGTGCCACGTCCTGCTAGAATGCTGAAGCCCTCAATAATTTTGCCATGCTACCAAAAGTGTCCAATCATCCCGGGAAATATGCCAAATGATAGATCGGGCAACTGTAAGAACAACCCAGATGTCCAAATTCCCAAATCCACTCTCAAACCTCGTAGATATGAATTCCTCCCTGAATGGTGTGCCCCACTAGATGACTGAAACCCTAGCTGGTTCGGCCCTGATGAAGGAGGCCTCCAAATGATCTGAAACTCTCCAATAATATAGATCGGGCTATGAGAATCCCGTGGGAGAAGTTTCGGACTCAGATCTCAAGCAAATCTCCCTAGATTTGAGTTTTACTGAATCACGGGACGTCCCTTATGGCTCCAAGACGTCCCAATATGCAAACAAATGTAGAATGATGATAACCCTCCAGAAATCCCTCAAACTGATGGTCCTACCCCTACAAACAAAACCCAACTGTCGGAATGGCCCTAGGCCCTCAGGATAAGCTGGATCGAACCTCCCTCTAGATGATGGTGCACCCTTGTTGGAAAAACAAGAACAGTATGGCCTGCTACCTTCTGAAGCGCTAGATGGAGATGGGATGAGACTAGAATGGTGTGGAGGAGTCTTTCATCCCCGAGACAAAGCTGCAGAACAAGGTGAGTGGATATTTCACCACTGAGTTGCTCACAAGGGTTTGTACAACAAACCCCCAAACTAAATGCTCAAGAGCAATAGCAAATGCTAATCCAAAACCAGAATGAGTA
>JZKD02S1758336.1:267934-279684 GCA_000966675.3 Picea glauca | reverse complement strand
GCTAAGATAAGGGGGGTCAAGCCAAAAAGGAATATTTTATCAATATTCCTAAAGTTAAAGTCTAAAGTAGGGGATAATGCATTTTATCCTAAGTCCCTATGAAGAAGTGTATTACCATGTGAGGGAACCCATGTGTGTCCCATGTAGTTTCCAACATGACAAGTGTCAAGTTGGGAACATGCACATAATTTTTGGGGAATTTAGCTCATTCATCCACCATTGGATCATTATTCGGACCTCACCTCATTATTTTCATTGAGACATTCATGCTACCATTACCGTACATGTACCTGTACCAAGGAGAGTGTTGGAACTGAATTAGAGAGGCAAGTTGCTAGGATCGTGGGACATTGAAGAAGCGGGTTGTCAAGCCTGTAGGACATTGAAGAAGCAGGTTGTCAAGCCCATGAGCATTCTCTCCATGGGAGATAATTTTTGGGGAATTGATTCCCAAGGTGCCAAGTTGCATCTACAGGCTTTGAGACTTCCTGTCTGACCTGTTGTTGAAGCCCTAGAAGGGAAGTAGGTCCAAGCCAAAGGACTATTGATCAAAGAAGGGGCACAATTCCTAGGGTGGAATAGGAATGTGGGGAATGAGAGAGTGTAGGTTGTTAGTTTGAGTTAGCACCTGAGTCTGATTTTTATGTTGTTGAGAGACCTTAGCCTGGTTATGATTTCCTTACCTGGGTGGATTTTATCCCCATCTTGGGGGTGACCTTCTGGTGAAAGTTTATGAGAAGTGTGGTATAAGGCTGGGAGGAACATGGAATATCTGCAAGTAGTTGGTTTTTTATATAAAGGATAAGTGTATTTTATGATCTTGTTTAATTTATTGCATGTTAATTATCATTTTTCTATTTTGGGTTTTCCCTGTATAAGTTGCATGTGTACATGGTTATTATTCTGCATGATTTTATGCATTTTTAGAGTATTATCCTCCATTAATATGAGCACTTGCATAACTATATTAGTTACTTAAATGGTATCTGAGCTTGGTAAATTTCATTTGGCATTTCCTAGTATAAGTTTGTGGATGCTACAACATATCATGATCCAGACAATGTTCATTCATATCTTTGTTGCATGAGGACATGCAAATACTTGAGTGTGGGGTGGATGTTGATCCTTGGTTTCAAAACATTTTTCGATGACCATTTCAATTATTATATTTAATTTCTCCTTTATTATTTTTGCAATTATCACTTATATCGCCATATATCTACCATATTTTTCATTTCCACTTTAGTTAAGCTTCATGAGAATATGACCGTGATTTATTGTTTTCCTTTACTTTGATGGTTACCTAGGGTATATTTTGTGATTTCCTAACTATTTACGAAATTATTTTTGTTCTTGTGGCACTTTTCAAAATTCTGGTAGCAATCACCTTCTGAATTTCAGTAACAGGCATCTTCAGAAATCTGATAGTTCTTCCATGTTCTGGATGGTTGTCCCTCCTAAGGGAGAATTTGAGCATATAGGTTTTGTTGGGAATGACATTTTCAAGCTTCCATGTTGCTCAAACGGACCCAATGGCCATCAAGCAAGGCGTTGAGATTTGGTTAAAGCCGCGGTCAACCTACCATGTTTCTACCACGAACCGATATGATTTTTTGGAACAAACACCTAAGTTAGACACCCACATCTCCCATGACAATTCTATAGGAAAACTGACACCCCTTCTTCATCATCGAGTCAACAAGACACAACGATTATTGTCTTAACTTAGTAAAAATCCAAATAGCGCGATATTCTTGTTGAGAGGGAGAATGTGTGGTTGTAATGCTTTATTTATATAGTCTGGAGGATGTAACTATAAATATACAAGGCACCACTATTGTAAAATGTCATTGTTTGGATCAAATGATTATTATTTTTGTTGCAACCCTTGTTGCGCAAGGACTGTAAGAAATTCTTTGTAATTTCCCTTTTGGATGTTAAATTAAAGGACAATTAGGCTAAAAATATTCAGTAGTTCATTGTGGTCTACTTGTAGAGTGTGCTGGAAGAGGCAAGGCCCCCTCTTTCTAGTATACCCTGTGTATTTTCTTTCATTTTTTGTAGATGTAATTATAAATTTTGTTTCATAGATTCGTTTGTAAGTGTGTTTCTATTTTAATTTATATCTCTAATTACTTTCTTGAAGTTGTTATCTAAACTCTATCTTTACTTTCATTTGTTCATACATGCAATCTATTTCTGTGTTTACTCGCATTCATTGATGCTTTCGATTTCTAGCAAGTGTCCACACAAAATTTTGGTAACATGCATTTTTATTTATTTCCAGCAGACTTGGTGTTATTAACATATGAATCTCAAGAAACTAAGAAGTTACGAGACTTGAATCTACAACCACGAGACTTGTTGGGTTTAAATTTAACATTTCAATTTCAATTTCTTTTGTATTTTAGTTTGATAACTCTACAGGAATTAATTAAGTTAGTGAGTAAGTAACTGAATGATTCAACATCTAAATGCAAAGGGTGTAATCAATTGGTTAAAGAATAGAACATACTCATACACTTAATTTTGATTTCTGGAAATGACTTGTCAAATAGCATGCTTTTGAATACGGTAAGGATAGTGTATAGTTTTCTTACCTAGTATACATATATTTTTCCAACACCTCATAAGCTTACAAACATCCAGATTGATAATTTAATGTTCATCAATTTAAGCAATTAAATTGGCACGCAGGATCTCTATGGCATGGGTTAACTATTGAAGGTTGCTTCTAGTATTGGTTCTCAAGGAAGGAACTGGAAAGTATTTGTGTAGTACCATATCTGGTTCTGTGGGGAATTTGGCTTGCAAGGAATGCCTCTCTATTTGAGGATAAGCAACTCCCTAATTTGCAAGTCTCTTCTCTGGTGATGTTATTACTTACCTATTACAAGGAGGTCCCCAAACAAATTTCTCCTAGGAGTCTAGGAGAACTACAAGTGGATAAATCTATTCCTTGGGGATAATTTTGATGGAGCTTGTCAAGAACAAAACATGAGTGTTGGTATTGGGTTTTCCTTCTTCCTTTCTGATTCAAATTGCTTTGATTTCAAACAAAATATGGGAAATGAGACCAATAACGTTGGAGAGCTTATGGCTCTTTTTTATATGTTGAAATTTTCCATGGGAGAGGGTATGAGATCCTTCTAGGTATTTGGTGACTCCCTTATAGTCATAAAAGCAATGTGTGAGCAAGCTCGGATTCAAAACATTAGACTACTTGTAGTTGAACAACTAAAGAATATTGTTATATCTTTCCAAGATATTAGGTTCACTCATATATACATAGAGCATAATCAGGTTTCTTAGAAACTTTCCAAAGAAGGCTTTGAGTTAATAGAGAATCATTGGATTTAATGGAGAATCATTTTGTCCTTTCTGAATTTAATGATGGTCATTATGATGTTATTAGACAGTCTTAACTTGATGTATTTCGAAGTTGTCATTTATGATCAAGTTGTAATATATCAGTTAGGGACCTTTTAGTGACAAGTATATATGTCGTTTTGTTGTGCTTTTGCTTAGCTCCTTTTTTTTGTAGTACTTAATTCTCTCGTGAAGGACATTTTTGGATAGTGCTTAGAGAACCTTATGATTGTATTTTCTATTCTACTTGAATAAGAAATAGGTCTTATATATCCAAGGAAAAAAAACTCAAGTGGTCTTGAGCCACACGTGAGATCTCTCCCCCAGTGATCAATTGGGGAGGTCACAGGTTCAACTCTCTTGATCTCCTTGAGGTTAGGCTTCATAATCGGGGTCATCCATGAAATGTGGGAAAGTACTCATAGGGTTTCTAGTGATTTCTTTTGTCTATATATATATAATTTTTTATTATGAGTATAAAATTGTTATTTAAAATTTATTTCTTGAGAAATTTATAAGAGAAAGTATTTTATTAAAGAAAGGAATTATGAAATATTTCATTTGAATAATTAAAAAAAAAAAAAAGAGTATAACTCTATTTAAATTCAAATAGACTCGTTCTACATAATCGTAACTCATACATAATGTGTTGAATGAGCTATAATGAGCTGAACAGACTCATCTACAGACTTGAAAACTCATTATATTATGCATTGAGTGGACTATAGTGGGCCAAACGAGTCATATAGACTCATTACCAAGTCGTTGAACCATTAGTATTTATATTGAGTTCAACTAAAATTGTGTTTGATAAGAAGGGGAGAGTCAAGTCGACTCAGCCCAAACTTGTGAATCGACTCAGCCCAAACTTATAAATCAACTCATCCCAAACTTGTAAAACGATGTGTAGCGCATGCATGTGTATTTGTATTGGATTTACTTCAAAAGAAATATGTTTTGTGGAGTTGTTATTGTATGGTTGAAAACTCCATATTCGGCATTGTATGGCTGAAAATCATGTAGAATTACCACCGTATACTTGATAGCATTTTCCTGTAGAGTCAGCTTTGTAAGTGTGTAGGCTAGAATCAAATTCTAGTAGGAATTTTCACTGTGTATAAACTGAGTACTAACAATTTTGTGTAAGATTGATTGAATCTTTTGGAGTCAACTTTATAAACTATGGATTGATATTTTATTGGAATATTTATGGATTATATGCAATAAATGAATTGAGTAGTCGATGGTATTGATTTAATTGGCATTCATGTCATATTTATGTTTCAAAATTAACATATGTGGGTGGGGGTATATTTATGTTTCAAAATTAACAGTTGGACTACATGTATGTTAATTGGTTTTAGCTCAAGTGGTTTGTGTTGAGGGGTGTTTTCTCCATCCAGGTTCAATTCTCTTAAGTGATACGTTCATCTCTTAAAATGAGCAAGGTATCCTAAAATCCTCAGGTTTCTACAAAATATACTTTACCTTGGATACCATCCTCGAAATGAGGAGAAATGCCCAATGGGTTTCCCCAAACTCTATTCAAAAAAAAATTAGTTGAACTACGTGCCAATTATAGTTATAGTAGGCATTGTATATCATATGTTTGGAACCTAAAATTTAATATATAGGTTGAATTGTTTCAAGTGGAGTTAGTACTGTATGTTTACTAGAACGACTATTTATATATGGTTGGTCAAACTAGATTAGAACTAGCATAATACATTAATACTCTACTACTCTTTGCCATATTGGACTAAGAATACATATTATTTGAAGACCAAGGATATCATTTTAATTGATTGGCACTTGGAATTTTATTTGGAAGACTAAGGATCTCATCTTGGATCACCCCGACAAAGAGACTGTTGTATTAAGCTGTGAAATCAACTCAATTAATAGTTGAATGGGTCCAAGTTTATGTGAGTAGTTTAAGAGTAAAGAGTATGTGTATGTGAATTGGAATTGTATCCATAGAGAATCTGGAAGAATGCCATAGGAAAAATTCTACCAAATCAAAAATATTAGTTTATTTGGAATTAAATAATATTGTTTGTATAATGATATTGAATATTAAAAAGTTGTTACTGTTGAAAATGTGCTAACTAATTTTTCATGCGGTTGTATGTACATCCGCTAAAATTAGAATGTGCATGCATGCACACTACAATGAATAGTTTGTGTAATCGGTGAATCATATTGTAATCATTTTGTCTAATTGTTTGATAGATGTTATATATACAAGCATACCTATATAGGTGAGAAAAAGCAAGTATAAATATAGTGTAGCACATTGTGTGGGAAGAGAGTGAGAGGATGGTTGTATGCTTGAGATTGACTATTGTAATTCTCCCTTGAATAATAAGAATATTGATTATCATTGCCTTGAGGTTTTTTTTGTACTAGGTTTCCACATAAATCATTATGTTCATTGTGTGTTTGTTGTTCTTGATTCTTTACTTGTCAATTAATCTTGCTCTGTTTATACTTCCGTTGCCTAACAAGTGGTATCAAAGCCAAGTAAGTCACGCTAAAGAGACCTGGGTGAGAACAACCCGCCCCCCTTGACTGACGGATGAAGTACCTATGTCATCTTTCTTTCTTCACTCCAGCCGCCCGCAGCTACATGGAAATCTGACTTCCCGCTAGCTAATAAGCTTACCTGCACTAATGATCAGGCTGCGAAAGGAAATAAATGGGTAGAACTTGTTGGTCTTTCCTTGCCCGGGGTTTATAAGGAGATGGTTCTATGGAGTTATGACTAGAAAAATATATATCTAAGTCCTGAAAAAGCCCCCCATAAGATAAGCGAGCGAGAGTCTCTTGACAAAGAAATATATATTGTCTTGAGCCAGGAAGTAAGTAAAGGCCAAAGCATATAAGGCGTAGCTATTTGATACGGGCCAGGGCCAGCCAGGGTAATAAGTAAGTGAAGTGGATTCGGCAGACGAATGCCAGACCCAGAATATATATCGTAACCCCCGTGCTTCGGGCATGTATTTATTTAAAGCTGAGTTCAAGAGACGAATCTGTGTGAGTGGATTGGTGTGGGACGTATTTATTTCATTGTCCCAGGTTGTCCCTCTTAGATGGTGTGAAAGTCAGACACACTTCATTAAGTAATTTTTTCTAGAAAGTGTCGTAGGTAGTACATGTCCAAAGATGCAACAAATTTGGAAAAGTGTCGTAGGATAGCCCTATCTAAGGTGCGACACCCATGGATATCCTTGTCAAAGGTAGTTTAATACACAAAAATATCATGAGGTACAATGCATACAATTATGAGGTAAGAAACGTTATTTCTTTTTTCTTATTATGCATGAGATATAATAAGGGGATCGCCTTTATTAAAGAGAGTGAGAGGATTTTATAATTAAAGGTGAGGTGGATAATTGTTTTAAGGATTTAAAGCATATATGTGAAGTATATATGTTCTATTAACTTATTTTAAATTAAAATTTATATTTTAGGGTGTTATTTAGAATATAAAAGTATTCCTCCATTTTAAAAGGGCTTGGTTTTATAAGTAGTGGTTTGGGTGGTGTTTTGTGCTAATGGTGAAAGTGTAGAGTTCTAAGTTTGAGGTGGAGAAATTTAGTGGAAAGAATAACTTTGAGTCATGGAAGCTCAAGATGCAGGATATGCTTGTGTAGCAAGGATTGAAAAATGCATTGGCGGGAAAAACAACGAAACTGGCAAGCATGAAAGATGAGGACTTGGAATATCTGGATGCAATAACCCTCAGTACCATTAATTTGTGTCTAGAAGATGAAGTGTTGCTTCACATCGTTGGAGAGGAGACAACATCAGGTTTGTGGAATAGACTGGAAATTTTGTATATGACAAAGTCCTTGACGAACAGAATATGGAATTTTTTTATATGGCAAAGTCCTTGAAGAGGCAGTTGTATAGCTTATGAATAAAAGAAGGTACAAAAATTGTTGATCACTTAAATTTTTTCAATATTCTAATTTGTCAATTATCTAGTATGGAAGTAAAGTACAAATGTGAGGAAAAGGAAATTACGCTATTGTGTTAGTTTCATGAGTCTTGGGATCATCCGGTCACATCTATGTGGTTTATCACAACATATGCAATTGATTATGATATTGTTGTGGGAGCTATGTTGTCGAATAAAATGAGGAGAAGTTCTAGTAAAGAAACCTCAACAACAGAGGCAATGGTGGTCATAGGTCGGTCTACAGAAAGAGGGAAAGATCAGAGAGATACATCAAGGTCTAATTCAAAAGGAAAGAAGGGTAAATAAAAAAATTTCTTATGTGGAAAATTAGGGCATCTCAGGAAGGATTGTTGGAAAAGAGAGAATGCATCCAAAGAGGACTCCACAAAACAAGCAAAGGAAGCTAATTTAGTTGAAACACGTTTAGTTTCAGGTTCAGGTTCAGGGTCAGGTATGGTTTATGAGATATTGTCTACTTGTGATGTTTCACATCAACATCAACATTGGTTGTTAGGTTTTGGTGCATCCAACCACATGTTTATTCATATAAATTGGTTCTAAACTTACCATTCTATTGATGATGGTGGTGTTTTTATCGGAAATGTTTTTTTCTTGTAAAATTGTTGGGGTTGGTAGTGTCTGGATTAAAATGCATGATGGTAATGTAATAACATTAATATATTTAAGGCATGTCCCTGAACTTAGAAATAACTCGATATCTTTAGGAGTACTAGATTATGTTGGTTACATGTGTACAACTCAAGGTGGAGTATTGAAGGAGTCCAAAGGCATCTTAATAGTCATGAAGGAAAAGAGGATTGGGAACCTTTATCAAGTTGTAGAAAGGACATAAATAAATCCAGCAGTGGTAGCATCTGAAGGTGCAAGTTACTCTTTTCATTTATGGCATCAGTGTTTGGGTCATATCAGCAAGAAAGGGCTTAAGGTATTGGTTGATTGTAAGTCACTTCCAAATTTAAAGTTTCTGAATTTGAATTTCTGCAAGTATTTTGTTTTTGGAAAACAGTGTAGACAAAATTTTAAAACAGGAAGACATATAAGCAAATGTATCCTATATTACATTCATTCATATGTTTTAGAACCAACCCATATGATTTATTTTGGAGGATTGTCATATTTTGTAACATTTATATATGATTACTCTAAAAAGGTTTGGGTCTATTTACTTAAAAGAAAATATGATGTATTTAATACTTTTAAGCAATACAGAGCTTTGGTTGAAAAGAGCACTAATAGGTCAATCAAGTGTTTAAGAATAGATAATGGAGGTGAGTTCACATCTGGGGAATTTGAAAACTAATGCTGGAAGATGGGATTGAAATACATAAGATCATGGTTTATACTCCTCAACAAAATGGTGTTGTTGAACGCATGAATAGGACTCGTCTAGAGAGAGCAAGGAGAATTCTCAGTAATGCTAAGTTGCAACAGGAATTGTGGGAAGAAGTAGTTCTTACAACATGATATATGATAAATTTGTCACCATCAACTGCAATAAACTGTAAGATTTCAGAAGAGTTATGGACATGTCATTCATGTGGTTATTCAAATCTGATAATATTTGGTTGTGACATTTATGCTCTGATTTATAAATATCAGCGTTATAAGTTAGATCCTAGATAAAAGAGATATGTCTTTGTTGGTTATGGTGATGGAGTTAAGGGGTACATATTGTGGGATCCTATGTAGTATTTGATGAATCCACACTCTTAAAATTAGAACTGGTAGATGTTGAAGTGAGACAAGAATAGGTACCGTAAGTTCATCAAATTCAGTTGGAGACTCATCCATATTCAAAAAGGGAGGAGCATGAAGAAGTTCTAGAAGAAGAAGATGAAGATGCAGAAAATATCCAGGAAACTGAGGATATGCATTAACCATCTCTAAGGAGATCTACATCAGTTAGGAATCCTCCTATAAGGTATGATGATTATGTTTCATATGTGGCTTTGGTTTCTATTGATGGAGAATCTATTCTTTTATCAAGAAGCAATTAAGGTATCTGAAAGTGCTAAATGGAAAGAAGCTATGAAAGAATAAATGGAGTCCTTAGAGAGGAATAAAACATGGGACCTGGTAGAACTTTCAAAGGACAGGAAGGTTGTCGTTTGCAAGTGGATCTACAAACTTAAAAAGGGAGTTGATGATAAAGTTGAAAGGTATAAAGAAAGACTGGTAGCAAAAGCATATTCTTAAAAGGAAGGTATTGATTTTCATGAAATCTTTTCACCAGTTGTGAAGCTTGTTTCAATTCGTGTTGTGTTAGCACTAGTTTCTTTACTTGATCTTTAGTTGGAGAAGCTAGATGTTTAAACAATTTTTCTACACAGAGATTTGGATGAGGATATATATGGAACAACCAGAAGAATTGGTTTAGGATCCCAATAAGAGGTTTGTTTGCAAACTCAAGAATTCATTGTATGGCATGAGGCAATTTCTCAAAAAATGGTACAAGAAGTTTGATTCCTTCATGGTGAGCCTAAATTTTACAAGAAGTGAATATGATCATTGTGTTTACTTAAAAAGGTTGGAAAATGGCATATTCATTATTTTGGTGTTAAATGTTGACAATATGCTTGCAGAAAGAAAAGGCATGGTCAAAATCAATAACTTAAATGCTTAGTTGGCTAGGGAGTTTGATATGAAGGATCTTTGGCTTCCCATTTCAATCTTTTTTCTGGTTTGTGTCCTAGTAATTATGAATAAAATGATTATATGTCTCGTGTACCATATGCTAATGCAGTAGGAAGTTTGATGTATGAAATGGTGAGAGCTAGACCAAATATTTCACATGCAATTGGTTTTGTCAGTAGATACATGGAAAATCCAGGTAAAGAGAATTGGGTAGCAATGAAATGGGTGCTTCAGTATCTTAGAGGCACAAGTAATTTTTTTATCACCTATGATGGTTCCAATGATTTAGTTTGCAGTTATGTAGATTCAGGTTTTGCATGTGTCTTGGAAAAAAGGAGATCCACTTCAGTATATGCCTTTACTCTTGCAGGAGAACCTATTAGTTGGATGTCAAAGCTTCAAAATGTAGCTTCTTTATCCACTACTGACATAGAATATATGGCTTCTTCACATGCATGCAAGGAGGAAATTTGGTTAAAAGGTTTGTTGGGTGAGTTTGGAAGCATGCAAGACAAGGTGAAAGTATTCTATGATAGTCAAAGTGTTATTCATTTGGCTAGCAATCCATCTTATTACAGTAAGACAAAGCATATTTATATTCAATACCATTTTGTAAGACAGGTTGTTGATGAAGGGGAAGTGGCTATGGAAAAGTTCCATACAAAAGTGAATTCTGCAGACATGTTTATGAAACCAATTTTTTTAAAGAAGCTACGATGGTGTTTGGATTCTCTTGGCTTGCAAAAAAATGTGATGAATTAATTCGAACATGATATGCCAAGGTGGAGATTGTTGAAAACGTGTCAACTAATATCCCATGTGGTTGCATGCACATCAACTAAAATTAGAATGTTGTAATCAGTTTGTGTAATTGTTTGATAGATGTTATATATACGAGCATACCCATAGAAGTGAAAAAGAGAAAGTAGAAATGTATTGTAGCACAGTGTGTGGGAAGAGAGTGAGAGGATGGTTGTATGCATAAGATTATCTATTGTAATTCTCCCTTCAATAATAAGAATATTGATTATCATTGCAACGTGGTTTTTTTCCCATACTGATTTCCACGTAAAACATTGTGTTCATTGTGTAATTGTTGTTCTTGATTCTTTGCTTTTCAATTAATGTTTCTATGTTTATGCTTCAGTTGTCTAACAATTACAAGTATATGTGTATATTGGTATGAATAATATATATATATTGGCATTGACACAATGGTTTTGATTAAAAATAATATTAAATTGAAGTTAAGGTAAATAAACCTTTCACTTATAAATAATAAAAAAATAGATTTGTTTAACTTACTAGTAAATGGATAGTTATACTCTTCAATAATTCTACCAGTTATCAATACATGTTTAGTTATCAATACATGTTTTTTATTTAAAAATGAAAATATTAAACTATTATATAAATTTTAAAATATATATAATATGTATCTACTTGAAGTAATTTGCTCAATCTAATTTGATGTAAATCAAATTAAACTTTTGGAATGTGATTTGTGCAATGGATGAAATTGTAATCTTGAGAAACCAACACCGAAGGAGTGTTACATATCATCTCATGATTGCTATAAATAGTGAATATTTTTAATGAACTCATATGACGATACCCTTGAGTTGTACAATAATCATAAATATAGTTCTTTCATTTTTATTCATGAAAAAGGTTTATTTTTATTAATAGAAAAATTTTGGGATTTTTCCTTTACACCACTTTGCATATATATACATATCCTCACCCCTATACCCATCCATCT
>JZKD02S1758336.1:220036-244019 GCA_000966675.3 Picea glauca | reverse complement strand
AACGGTGTGAACTTCTTCCTCCAATCTGCTTACGAAGTCATCTTACACAGGGCAAACTTGGAGCGTATCCAGGTTAATTAGATAGATGTTTGTCGTTTAATTAATTAGTAGCTTATTTAGATTTAGATTAGATTATTTAATTGTAGTTAGTTTCCCTTCTGTTTTATAAAATACAAAAAGACGAAAAATAGATCCTTGGCTATCTTAGGGCAGCGAACACATTGTTTTTGCAGGTTTTAATTAAATCTGTAATCTGTCCATATTGTATATTTGTGAATAAAGAATGATTGCGGCTGACAATTAAGTAGTTGATTTGAGTTATTATGATCATAGTTAGTATTTAGTAGTTAGAATAGTTAGCGTAGTTTGTAATTAGTTTAGTATAGTTTAGTTAAGTTTGTTTTATTAGTTTCTAGTTTCCTTAGTTTAGATCATTTAGCTTAAATCACTTTCTCTTTGGTTTCCTTGCGAGACCTTAGAGCAGCCAACGGAGCCGTTAAACTCGTCAGGGTGGTCCATACCAAACGACTTGGGTTATTTAGACAACCCCGGACCGGTTCCACTCTCCCAGTTGACGGATGGTCATTTTCGCCCGTCAACACGCTGTTGGTCATATGATATAAGAGTTTTAAAAGGAAATTATAATACATCGTTGTAGTTGGTAAGCCTGTGGTTCTGTAACGATCGGTCACATGTAATGGTTTGAAGGAAGCACCTATGCATAATTCGGTCTCTGTGAAAATAGCAGAGATTAAGGATCGAGTTTAAAGGATGAAATTGATCCATATGTGATCAATTTATGAAAATCCTTCACAGTAGAAATGATAAAGCAATGATTATAGTTTAGTTAAACGAAAAGGTGTGGCGGTCCAAATAAAAGGACACAGTGCATCTCAAACTCACATCGTTTTGAGGATTATATAAACAAGGAAGATTTATGAGAAGGTTGCATATCTGCAGTCCAGATAAGAAGATAAAAATTAGAAGTAGAGGTGAAGCAAAACAATTGTTTGTTCTAATGGGCCTGTTAATATCTTATTGAAGATCAAGAGAAAATGAAGTTAGAGAAACAGCTATGCAATCCATTATATGTTATAGAAGACCTTTATTGGACTGCAGCAGAGTCATTAAATATTAAACGATAGAAGCCAAAGAGAAAGAGATGAAGTTCATCTACAGATAACTAGAAGACCTTGCAAGAAGAAAATGCAGGAGAAGTGTTATACGTGTTATAACCTGTGTAAAGGGAGGAAGGGTGGAGAAAGGGAAAACAAGTCGAAGTCGAAAGGTCAAATCTGATAGGACTTGTGTTAATGGATACTTGAATCAAAGTCAATAAGAGAAGAAGAGATTGAATTACATTGTAAAATTAAGGGTGGTTGGGTGGTGCAAGGGTAGGTTGGAGCCTGTAGGGGAGTAGGTGATTCCTTGTCAGTTGTAACTGACTAAACAAGGGGTCATAGCCTCCTACTGGTTGGTACTGGTGAACAAAGGGATTTGATGCTTCCTTGTCATTTGTAGCTGACTAAACAGGGGGTCGTAGCCTCCTACCAGTTGGTTCTTGTGAACAAACTGTGTGGGTGCATCTTGATCAGTTGGTGTTGATCGAAAAGGAAGAATATCTTTCTTCTATGTAACTTGTAAGAAAAGGAATTTTGCAGTTAATAGAAAAGAGTTGTTGGTTTTCCCTATTGGGTTCCACGATAAATCGTGTGTTCATAAAGGTTTGTTGTTCATCATATATTGCTTAATTGAATAATTAATATGTGTGCTTAATATTGAAGGAATTAACAAGAAAACATAGGCGATACTGATTCACCCCCACCCCCCCCCTCTCAGTATTGTTGGATATTCCATCAAGTTTGATTGTCACAATTATTTTTAATAGCTCATTACCAAGGCATAGTATTAATTTCCTTTCCTATATGGTATCTTTTAAATTATTAGTTATTGGTAATAGAAGGTACATGGCAGTGGTAGTTCAAAAACTAAGTGGCTAAAGACACTATTATAGTCAAGTAAAACAACTCTATTAGGAGAAACATTTATGTGTGTAAACAATGTATTTTTCCCATAAAGTGAAATGAGAACCCTAGAATTGAAAATAAAGGGAATTACTTGAAGTGTTGGGGAAAACTCATAGTGATAAATTTTCAAATTGAATTTCATTTCTTATTGATGAAAGAAATACACAAGATTTGTCTTCATATATATCCTCGATTCAAAAAAAAATTAATAGTGTCAAAGGAAAAGGTTGGTTGAAATGTATACTCAATAGCACCTTCGGAAGACCTAGTTTCTCTCATCCTCTCGTGTTATACTTTCTTTTACAAGGAACCATATATTGAGTAGCAAAGAAAATAATTTTAGCCAATATGTCATACTACAAAACATGGCCATTCATCAAAGGCACTGAAACTTCAACAAAGATTAGATGATGGAAATATAATGTCGAAGGTGGGAAGATGAAAGAGGGGGACTAAAGATGTAATGAAACTTTGAATGAGGAGGGAAAAAAATAATATGAAGAAGAGAAATCTAATAACTTTACAACCACGTGAATGTTAATTTGAAGAATCTTTTAGAAATTTGTCAAAAATAGAAACCCAACCCTTTGATTAGAGGTTTGGTAGCTAGAAACCAAATAAGATGGAGTACTTGCAATTTATTTTCAGAAGTATTCAAACAAATGATATAAGCTATGAATATCGCAAATTGATAAAAACTAAGAAAGGGGTGGATTTTATGTCTTTGTGACTTAACAAGAAACAAGTTGAGAATGGAGTCGAGTATGAAGTTTTAGATCATGGTATTTATGTAAAAGAGTATGAAGTTGTAGATTATGGGATTTATGGATTAGAGTATGAAGTTGCAAAATATTGAGTTGTAGATTACAAAAGAGAGTATTAGAATATGAAGTTATGGATTTCATCATTGAACAAACCATCAATTGAAAATCCTTTAAGTAAATTGAACAATGATTAAAAAAATAGAAACATAAGAAAGCACAATCAACCTACAAGTGCTCCATCCATGTTTTATTGAATATAATAATAAGCTAGACAAATATCCTCTTATTAGTCTAGTATCCACATTAATCTTGTCGTTATATAAAATCTTATTTGATCTCTTTTATAACTCATACTCAATGTTTCCAAGAAAAAAAAAAACTACAAGATTTTTTCTACCATACACAACCTACTTTGAGACATAGGAACTAAAACTATTGTGTAAAAATGGTGAGCAATTGAAGCATGCTAGAAAGAATTTTTATGTATGTTCTATCAATGTCAAGTTCATCCAAATTGAGGTCTCTAATCAATTTCACACATAGCAAAATGTCGACAACTCACAACATGGAAAACATCAAAGTTTGGAACAACTAACAATTTGTGATTCATATGTTCGTGCCTCTTTTTTTGTTTGTGAGATGCAATGATTTTTTCACTGCTCTACCACTATTTTGTTTTAGTGGATGATACACATCCCACTTATCACAATGTTTAAATAAATCCCACCATCTATTCCATGTTTCCATTGTTGCATTGGTTGGTCCTAAAGTCTGCACCCGACTGCTAAAGGGCAGATCTAGGCCACCTCAAGTTTGGAAAGTTTTATTTTTTATTTTGTTGGTCAATTAGAGGGTTGGTTTTACCAAGACAAGAGAATGGTGAGTTGGAAAAATGATGTTATGAGGGTTCTCCTTAGCTATTGGCACACAAATGACAGACACGTGAAACAATAGAGATAAAAAATGAAGGGAAACAACAAACCACTCAATGAATAATTTGTTGCAAGAAGTTTAATACTTAAAATATCATTTCAAGACATTAAACATGCATAAAAAACACAATTACTCCCGCAGGTTGCAATAAAAACAAATATTCACCACATCATTTGTTGTTTCATAGGTTTCATATAGTAAAGACAAGTTATACAATAGCTGAAGGAAATGAAATGTATTTCACACAAATCAAAAACTGCATTCAAGATAAGATAAAAACGCATGTATATTTGGACAAAAACATTGTGATCAAGAGTATATTCACCAGGCAGAGATCTTTAATCCATTCATAGAACAGGTTCAACCAGTTTGATGTATTGATATTCTTCTCCCCAAAATCGAACCCTCAAAACATACAAAAACTACATATTTATCAGAGTTGCAGAGGCTCTCATCCATCTGGGATTGAGACTTAACTCAACACTACTAGTTGTAAAACAACTTATTAACTTAACTAGAAGTTGTTGGGGTATAGTAATGTATACTTCACACTTGACTTAATAAAAAAGAGTGGCTCTTATCACACATAAAAGACCACTTATTATGCCTTAAACTAAAAGAGTCTTGAACTAAACAATTAAAAACTGCTACTAGCAATGAAATTGGATTGATGCATGCGCTGGAATGAACTGAGATTTGATAGAAAATGACTAGGAGTGAAAAAATTGAGTTCTTCATTGAGAATTGGCATGCATGTGCACTGTTTGAGGCCACCGGAGATAACTTAATATGTTGGTAGTGTTTTTCCCCTTCTTATCCCCTAGAGGAAAGAAGAAAGTCATTTGGCATTTTTTCGGAGTTGTGGATATTCTCTTTGCAGTCTAGAGGTGCAGTTTATCCATTCCTAGTTTGGTTCTCCCTTTTAAACATTTCAAAATGTGCAATAAATGTGGGTGAGTCACTTCGTAAATCCGTCATTTGGGGGCTTTGGAGCACAGAGTATACATATCCTTCAGAGGACAGAACTCCCAGATTCATTAACCAACACTAATCACTTATTAACCCGAGATTACAATTAACCTTCATCATTTTGGGACTTCGGGACTCCAGATCTTCGTGGTTCAAGAGATTTTTTAATGTTGTTCTTGGAAATCCCCCGAATGATGATCTCCCGAATCTGATGTGGCAGCCTGATGCCATATCACTTACATGTCATGGAAATAAGGGTGACACGTGTCACTTGAAATAGTACAAATGATGAACACAAATGTTCTTGAAATGAGTACCACGTGTCTCAATAGATGAGTGCCACATCCAACTCTCAGATTAGACCCTAGACATGATATAAGCACATGATTGCAGAGGTTGTCGAGGGTGTTTTTTATCCACACCGCTTTGTATTCTGCAATCAACCATCAATCACCACGTACTTCACAAGCTATACCATGGTTTCAATTGCAGAACCGCTCTAGGAGATTAACGTTCCGGCACTTTTTATTTCCGCAATGAATGTGAGTCGTGATCAGTTTTGTTTTCACGATCTGGGTGGACCCTACTACTTTAGTTACCCTGCTAAATTTTTATCCATCTGCCAATTTTAGAATTTGTCTACCCATATTTAGAGATGGCACCAATTTTGGCATTCAATAGCTTCTGAATGTTGTGCTTGAAAATCTCCCAGAGGACGATCTCCTGAATCTGACGTGGTGGCATGATGTCATATCCCTGATGTGTCACAGAAAGAAGGGTGACATGTGTCACTTGAAATAGTACAGATGAAGGACCCAAATATGCTTGAAATGAATGACACATGTCATGATAGGAGTGTTTCACATGTCATGATAGAAGAGTGCCACACATTTCAACTGATGGATGCCACACATCTCTAGCTCTTCGGTTCTTCAAATCTTTGGCTCTTTGGCTCTTTGATGATCTTCACTTGTCTTGGAGTAAAACCTCTCGGATGGTTGATCCTTCGAATATGACGTGGAAGTCTGGGGCTCTGGGGCTTCGAGGCTCCAACACTTCAGGGGTTTGTGCTTATTGTTAAACCCCACACAATTTTGAGACTCTGAATGCACGAGAGCCATTGATCTGAACTAACTATTGCATCTCCACTGTCAAAATTTAACTTGTTTTTTCTCACAATCTAAATCCAAAATCCACTACTCTGAATTGCTTAATTTTTCTTTTGGATATTTCTTGTGCAAACAAAGTACTTGGTCGACCTATTGCACACTCAATCAATGGAAAACATGATGACAAGTATTTCAAACTCAAACCACAGCATGCAATCATCCTTCAAGAAAACAAAAACAATTTGCACAAAGAATAAATCAAGAAAGATATTGATGAAAAACCAAGTCATTTAACAATGGGAAACTAACTTGACCAACCAAAAGAGGAATGATTTTTATGAAGGCATAGGGAAATGAGAAAGGAGGGGCAGGGGTCCAAACTTAGGTCTCAATATTGGCTCCAACTGGGGACAACATCCCCCTATGGGGTACTGAGAAAAGAAGATCAATGCCTTGGAATTAAATAACTTGCTCCCACCTTCCTTCTCTTACCTATATTTATGTCTTCCAACCATGTATATCTGCTATTGTCTCTCATCCATGCATCTTATTGAACTTAAAACTGCAACTACACCCCAATGCCTTTGTTGGGCTATGGATTCTTTATTCAAAAGAAAACTAGATAATCAAAAATGAAAAAGGAAAGTAGCTATGGTACAAGAGGGACCTTCCCTTAGTCTTTCAATAAAAATAGTGTTTCAGGAAGCGCCCATTTATTGGGCCTCCAAAAATTTCAGTATCATCTAGATTGTGTAAAACAAGTGTATTATTTTCCAAAACCTCAACCACCTTAAAAGGACCAAACCAGAGGTTATCGAACTTACCATGCTTAGAATTTTCTTCCCTTCTCGCATCCCACCTCAGGACCAAGTCGCCTTCTTGAAATATCTCTTTCTTGGTTTTCTTGTCAAAATTTAATTTGATCTTGCTCCGGTATGCCTCAGTTATCTAAATCAGTACTTCTGTCTTTTTCTGAACCTCTATAATCTAGAAGATCCTTCTCTAGATGTCATTTGTCTCCTCCATTTCTTCCTGTAGGAATTTTAGAACTGGTTGACCAAGTTGAGTAGGGAAGACAACATTTATCCCATAGACCAAATGAAATGGTGAGGTTCCCAGGGATCTCTTGGTGTTGATCCTATCATCCCACAAGGCATACTTAAGTTTAGAGTCCCAAGATTTATTGTTTTCAGTCAACAATTTCTTGATGATCCTGATGAGAGTCTTGTTTGATGACTTAGCCAGCTCATTCCCCTGAGGATAATAGGGCATGGAATGTGTCAAGTAAATGTTATGGATACCATAGAAATTGATCATGGATTTGGAATTGAATGCCTGGGACATTTATGTTATAATATTTCTACAGAAGTCGAACCTGGCAAAGATATTGGTTTCCAAAAAGTTCATAATCACTTTGTCAGTAGCATTCCTAGTTGGCACAACCTCGATCCATTTGGTAAAGTATTCAGTGGAAGTGAGGATCCAATTGTGCTTCCCACTAGAGGGTGGATTTATCTCACCTATGAAATCTAATCCCCATTGCTGAAAAGGGCCACTAGTAGTGATAGGTTTTAGGGGCAGTGAAAGTAACTTTTGTTTTTCTGCATACTTTTGACATTCATTACATTCCCTGATTGTAGTGAATACATCAGAGAAAAGGGTGGGCCAGTAGTACCCTTCCCTTAGGATCTTGAGGGTTGTAGATTTCCAATGATGGTGTCCCCCAAAAAATCCCATGTGCATATCTTTCATGACTCGCTTAGCTTCATTTTCATCAAGACACTTTAATAAGATGCCAGCGGGATCCCTCCAATACAAGTTCTGATTTAAAATGAAAAATTTATAGATTTTAATTTGAGATACCTGGCCCTCGTCTTCTTCAAATCTGGTGGAAATTCTAGGTGCTGCATAATGTAAATAATATCTCTATACCAAGGTGAAGAAGAGTAGTTTTCAAATACCTTCATGTTGTCTTGTCTAGACCGTGTCATGGGTGAATTGGATTGGGTGAAGGTCTGATGCAATTCCATCACCTTATAGTTTGATTCTGATAATAACTTGGCAAGTCCATGTCCCTTTATCATGTTGATGGGATTTATGTGTAGGTAATATTCCAACAATTTGACATTCAATTTCCCTCTTTTCCCTTCACTATTTGATTGGACCATAATCTCTTTGAAATTGCTGCTAGGAACATAGGTTGTTATGCTAGATTGTAACACATACATCCTGAAGGATTTCAATGCTTTGACCAATGCATAGGCCTGCTTTTCTAATATGTCATACTTCACCTTAGCATCTCAGAGTGCTTTGCTAAAAAAGGCTATGCGTTGTTCATTCCCTTCTTGATTCTTTTGTAGTATCACATTAGTAATGGTTTCCTTGGAGGTGAAAGAAAAGATAAAGAACTCTTTTGCATAGTCAGGGTTGACCAATATAGGGGCTTCAATCAAATCTTGTTTGATCCTCTGTAATGATGATTTTTCTTCCTGTGACCACTTGATAACAACATCTTTCTTCAACATGTTAGTGATAAGACTTATGATTTCAGCAAATTTGGGCACAAAGTGCCTTAAAAAAATTATTTTTCCTATAAAAGACTGAATAGACTTCTTATTTCTGGGGATTGCTATTTCCTAAATGGCCTCCACTCTCTTAGGATCTATTTGCATACCTCCTACTGAAATGATGTGGCCTAGGAGATTACCCTTTGGCATAAAAAAGTGGGACTTCCTGGGATTCAAAGAGATCCCATACCTTCTTCATTTTCGAAAAATATGCTCGAGGTGTTGTAAATGTTCTTGATATGATTTGGAGAAAATGGTAACGTCATCCAAATATACAACCAAATTTATCTTTCTCCCCCACGAAGATTATATCCATGCCCCCCTGAAAGGTGGCCCCTGCATTCATCATTCCAAAGGGAATTTTGTCGTACATAAATGTCCCCCATGGGGTGGTAAATGTTTTTTTTTATTTGTCTTCTTCGCATATTGCTACCTGGTTACAACCAAAGTGCCCATCCAACAAGGAAGTCCTATGAGCACCTACTACCCTTTGAAAAATATGGTCCATCTTGGCTAGTGGGTAGTTTTTGTTTAGAGAACACTTGTTGAGATTTTGGAAATCAACACACAAGCATATTTCCCCACTCTTTTTCCTCACAGGTACCAAGTGGGCCACCCAATCTGAGTACCTCAAAGGCACAATAATTATGTCATCAAGCATTCATTTTATCTCTTTTTCAATTATAGACATCAGCATGGGACCAAATTTCCTAATCTTTTGCCTGAATGGCTTAGAACCATCCTTCGGAGGGATCTTGTGTTGGATGATGTCAGTGTCAAAGTCTTCAAATATTCATATAACCTTGCAAAAATATCATCAAAATTTTTTATGAGGTTGACATACCTGTATTTTTGTTCTAGAGGTAGTTCCTTGGACAGTTTGACTATTTTGGGATTTTCAGCAGTCCCAATGTTGCAGTGCATCACTTCCTCTTCTTGATTTTTTATGGAAGCTTCTCTAGAAACATTATGACTGGCAAATAACCTTTCCAGTGGCACTAAACCCCTAGGGATGTGGTTCGTTTTAAATTCCACAATGTTGTGTCCAACCACTTTGTTCAGAAGATGAGATGTTTGTTGATCTCCTAATTCATCATATTCACCTTCTTGATCTATTGAGATACTGGAGAATTCTTCAATGGTCTGCAAAAATCTTTGTAGATCCAAATCATCACTAAAGACCTGCCAATGACATATGTTGTCTGGTATGGTTTTCCTATGTCTAACTTCCACATGATACTTGATATTTGGACCAATGGGAGGTCTGAAGGTGCTATAAGACAATGCCAAAGAATCTGCCTTATAATTTTCCTCTCTAGGAATGAATGAAATATTAAATGCCATAAAGAAGTTTTCAACCACGTCCCAAACCTCATTCCTATATTGTTTGAGCCTATGTTGTTTATCTTGATAGATGTTCTTGAATTGATTTATGATCAACTGAGAATCACCAAAGACTGCCAAACTGTCAATGACCATGTCTTTAGTAGCCCTCAATCCAAGCACCAGAGCTTCATACTCAGCTATATTGTTAGTAGTCTTGAATTCCAGCTTATAAGAGAGTGTTATAACCTCCTGTGCAGGGGAAATGAGGACTATATCATCCCCAAAACCTTCTTTTGATGAAGATCCATCGAAATACATCTTCCACACTTTGTTCTGTTGATCTGTCAAAGACTGATTTTTGCATTTGTTGACTGTAATTTTTGGTTCATCATCATTTAGATGAAAAACATATGACTCGATCTCTTCCTCAATACCATAAATTGGGTGATTGTTTGGATTCTGATGGTCACTGATGATGTATGCCAATATGACCTCCTTGTATAGCCTCCTGTGTTCTCCCCTGAAAAAAAGGGATGGTATCATATGTGAGGTCCATTTGTAATGATCCTCCAACCTTCTTGGCCCATGTCCTGGACAAAAGCATACCAAACTTGGGGGGAATTCCAGCCACAATGATGTCCATCACTACACTTTTCATGGGTAATTGTGCCAAAGAAACCACCAGATATTTTATTAATCCCAAAAATTTTCCCTTTTTAGAGTCAAAGGAGTAAAGGTATTGGTAGGGCTTGGTGATCTCCAGACCTAGTTCTTCCATAACAACCTTAGGCATGATATTGTGTGAGTCACTTGAGTCCATGAGACGGTTATTTAGGATCTTATCATGGAAATTTAAAGAGATGTATAAAGGTGGAGAAGCATTAGATCCATCCTCAATGTGTGGGCCCACAGTAATGGATGGGTTTTCATCCTACAGACTAATTACATCAGAAGTTACAACAAAAGTAGGTGGCTGCAGAACCTTCATAATGGATTTTTTGAAGGCTCATTTTTCAACAATTTTGAAAAAGGTACAGGGATCTTGATCTTTCTCAACTCATTCTCTAGGCTAAAAGATGATTGTGGCCTATCATCTTCCTTTACTTCAGAAACAACATGTTTAAATGGAGGAGGATGGTGAGCTTTAGTCAATGCACCCTTGCTTGGATTTGGATTGGGAGGAACCTCTATTTTTATGTTCTGATCAGAGGTGGTGGCTTTAGGAGTGCTCGTTCTAGGACTCAATTCATATTTCTTTTGGGGTTGGCCTTGAATAACTCCCTCTTCCCCTATCTCAATATCAAACTATTTTGACAATTATGCTACCTCATAATCTTGTTGCATTAAGTGGTTGGTGTAAACATATGTTCCATTGAAAAGTACATCAACATCATCCACAACCTCACCATCTACATCCACCTCCTCAATATAATTGTTTTGGAAAGGAGGTACTACTCTTTGGTCACAAAAATTCCTCCTCTCTCTCTGCATTATCTAAGGGACATCATTCGGCCTTCTAAAATGGTTGAGATTTATGTTCCTATCCCCTTGAAAAATTGTGTTTAGTTGTTTAGATTCCCATTTCAGCTTAGTTATTTCAAATGTCTGATACTTCAAAGTTTTGGTCATTTATCAAGTTTGGGATCATATATGGCTGGGTTAGAGGAGGTAGGGGAATCCTCCCTCTATTTCTTCTTGTATTTTTCAGATATAGTCTCTAACTTGTATGATGCCAAGATGTTGGATTCAACCTCAATGGTTGCTTCTTGCATGGAAAACAAGGTGGTGGATCTTCTCTCCCTCAACAGAAGAGATAATTTTGCATCAAATTCATTGGAATAAGTGTTCTTGGTAGAGGCTTTAGTTGGTTTTATCTCATTTTGGATCCTACCATACATCTTATTAAATATCTTGGTGAAGTCCAAAATAGACTCACCACTATTTCTCTTAAGGGCCCCAAACTCAATGATGTAATATAGATAATCCCTTCTATCTCCCTATTGCTTTATGAAATCCTCATATAATGCATCAATATCTGCAATGAAGGATGGAGGGAGGCCCCAGAATCATTTTCTTACCTCCCCAGCAAGGCTCTGTACAAACAACCTCATCCACACATCTGCATAGTCAATGTTAAAGTTTTATGCAAAGATGTAGAAGGATACCAGATGTTCCTTAGTTGTGACATCCCTTTCCCCATTATACCTGGGAAAAAATTTCATGTAATTTGTGGCTGAGAGATCATGTAAGCCTACAGGAAGAACTAGGGGTGCATATCTAGCGAAAATTATGGCATCCATCCTGTTAACAACCATTGTTTGGGAAATAGGAATCTGAAGAATGATTGGATCTAGAGTGTTGGACGCTAGACTAGATGATGAAGTAGAAGTAGGAGTTGATAGTATCTGAGGTTCCTTGGAATTGTGATTCTCAGGGCTAGAAAATTCAATTTGCTTGTGATGATGAAGAAAAATAGATTCTTGAGGTGCATCTTTACCCTTGAGGGGTGAGTTATATCTCTGAGCTAAGGTGGATTTTCTTAGTTTCCTTTCTGGCTCAGAGACTATTGTTTACTTCTCAGGGTTAGGAAGAGCCTTAGTGGCGTTGATGTGCTCGAATTTGGATCTCTTGAGTCTTTTTCTAGAAGCCAGTATTTATTTTGTGAAGTTTACTCAATGGAGTTGTCATGTGAAAGATGGCAGTCTAAATGTGTCTCATATTTGTTCACCATCAAAGGTCATATCTGATCATTGTTGTTCTCCCAGTGAAAGATATTTTGTTACTCTGTTCCCCGACATCAACTCTATAATATATTGGTCCTAAAATTTTCACCTGACTGCTAAAAGGAAGAGCTAGGCCACCTCAAGTTAGGAAAGGTTTGTCTTTTTATTTGTTGGTTAGTTATGTTAGCACCACGATTTTCATAGCTAGAGTTAGAGGTTTGTCCAAAGTTTTCTAAGTCATGACATGATCTTGGGAAAATAAAAGTATTCCTAGATGAGTCATAGGTTAGGGTGAATATCATTTCAAAGGGTATTATGGTTCATCATCACCTTTCATGAGGTTAGAGAAGGAACAATCATGACACTCCATGTCATTGGTATCGTTGAAAAATTCAAAAGAATACTCATTGTGCAAGTTCATTGCACAAAGGATTTTGTTTCTTTCATTTCCCGCACATTGTGCAGAGGATTTCATCACGCAAATGATTTTGTTGGGCATATGATTTTGTCACGCAGAGGATTTTGTCGCGCAGAGGGTTTTTTTGCGTAGGGGATTTTGTCAAGTAGAAGATTTTGTCGCGCAGGGAATTTTGTCGCGCATAGGATATTGTCACGCAGAGGGTTTTTCCATGCAGGAGATTTTGTCATGCAAAGGATTTTGCTGCATAGGGGATTTTGTTGTGTTGAGGATTTTGTCATGCAGAGGATTTTTCCACATAGAGGATTTTGTCACGCAGAGGTTTTTTCCACGCAAAGGATTTTGTTGCGCAGAGGCTACAGGGAACGTTGCGTAAATGATTGGTTTAGTGGTCAACTTCAAGATCACTTTCTGACAAACTGAAGAGGAATTTTGAAAATCCCAAGATTTTTTTGTCGAGGACAAACCAAATAATAAAAACCTCTCTCAGATTTTCAAACATGTCATATTCTAGTAGATTCGAATGAATCTTTACAACCCATTTTTTCAGTTTTTTTTTTGTCATCATATTTGGGTGCATATCCCAAGATACTAGAGAGTATTTTTAGAAAAATGAGAGAGGTTTTTCTCAAGAATAGGTTCATTAAAAAAACCTCTCTCTGTTTTTAAAAATCGTTTTTTATTCAGGAGATATGATGTCATATTTAACCCCTATTTTCCTAGTTTGTTGCACAATCTGATGCACTTTTGTTATAGGTTATTGTTGCATAGTAGACTTGTTGTGCAAGGGTGACAGAGTGTCCAACAGTGCACATGATGACTCATCACAACCATATGGAAGAATTTTGATCATGATCAACGATTGTAAAGAATATTTCGGTTATGATTATGATTTGGCAAAGTCGGGTTTTCTATTCTTAGTCAATTCATTGAATTTATTGTTCTCTTTCAAAGAAACCAAATCCATGATTCTAGGAGGTAGTAGTTCGACCCTAACAACCAAGTGTGGAATTATTTTTCTATATAATTTGGTCATTTTGATGTAAACACGGGGAATCTTTTTGGGAAAAGAGGACTACTGTACTGCAAATCAAGACTTATGTATTCCTTTGAAGTTAATGCAAAAGTTTCCTCTTTCTAAGATTTGAGATTCATCAAGGTGTTTATGTTCAATATGTTTTTCTTGTATATAATTTCCACGATCATGTTTTTCTGCTAGCATTTTCTAAGAGTAAGTGGTAAGAAATCATCCATGTTTGATACCGCTTTCACATTGATGATGCTTGTTATGTATTAATGGTTACTTTTACAAAATTCATCTTTATTTGATGCTTTGTTTAGTAATTAATCTTTGTGTCCTTTCTTCTAAAGCTGGATTGGAGATTCATCCACTGATTGATGCATGTAGTGTAGTGGTATTTATTCTCCTTTCCATATCTCATTTCATATCATTTATTTACTGAGCATAACACCTATTTTGCCTCAGATCTGTAGAAATAAACCAACCTGTTGTTGACTCTAAAAGCATTAAAATTCAGTCCTTGACTCTATTGCCCAATGGTACCTTTTCCTTGTTTGTCCTACCAACCATTTTAAAACAAAAAATAAACCTATCTAATGGCAGAATCTAACCTTTGTGCATTTATTGATGAAATCTTTGAGTTATTACCAGTCATTAGACATATGAGAGAGCCATCTCTAGTTGTATAGGTAAGAATAGAATCTAAAGTTGGTTGAAACAGTTACCTTGGGGTTTTCGTTGATACAACCCAAAGAAATTTCTGAGTGTTAAAATTTTTGCGTCGTTTTCGAGGGCCGAAAGTTGCATTTTCCCTGGGATAAATAACAAAGTTTATATCTTATTTTTTATGGTGGACAACAGTCAGACACGAAGAGGTTGTAAATCATCCACCTGGCGACTCCATTTTAAGTTGTATCCATATGTCAAGGTATCAATGGAGACTCCACTGTCTGAAGGTCTTAAATCTTGAAGAGGGTACTAGTGACTCCACTGGATTTGATGAAAAACTCAGATGTTGCTACAATTGTTTCAAGTTATTCATGTTTAGAATTTTCAAAAATTCATGGTTTCCCGAATCCTTTACCCAAGGATGAATATTTTTTAAGAAATGGTGTGAAATATAGTGGACATGATCAGAGTCTGACTTTGAAGCATATATCAAATTTTCTCGACTTCACTGAGCTTCTTAGAGTCAAACATGAAGCTGTTTTCCTTAGACTGTTTTATGATTCGTTCCAAGGAAAGTGTAAATTTTGGGCTGAAGGTTTGTCTATTAGGTCTATTAGATCTATAACATATTTTTGGATTGTCTTATTGGAAACATGGATGGAAAAACCAAAGTTAGTAGCAAATCATGTTTATGTTGAGGGTTTTAAAGAATATTTTGACATGTTTGATGATGTCCAAATTGAAGAGGCTTTCTCAAATTTTGTACCCATGTATTTGAATTCATGTAAATATTATTCTAAAGATAAGTTTGGATTCTTAGAAGAGTTTGTTGAAAAACTTGAGAATGGTCTTGAGGCCTTAGAGGGTCAAATTCAGCCCCAAGAATTTCACTATCAAAGCTTGTCTTTTGAAGATCCTTTTCAACTGCCTTTAGATGTCAATATAAATGTTTTGTGACTGTAAATGAGTTTGAAAATCCACACTTGAAGTAGTATGTGCAAGTAGAAGATACACATGAATAGTCCATGCATGATAACTAGATTGTAGACTGCTTTGGGAATCAGTGAAACATCCATGATTTTCATGACCCTATAGATGAATATATGGAAGGATTCTTCAATTTAAATTCACATCCATGTCTCCATTGTGTGAAATAGAATTATTATAAGATACCCTTGTCATCACATGTTCCAGGTTCAATTCTATTCAATCACAATCAAGCAACCAATTTATGTGAGAAGATACTTGATTGGCTTTATTGGAAATCTGAAATTACTTGATTGGCAGTTTTTTCACACAGTTAGGGTAGGTAGGTGTGAATAAGATCAGCATGGCGAGCATTTCTTTCAACAATTTTCAGTTTGTATTTTCATTTTGGGTTTGGTTTAGCTGCAGAACAAATTTGTGGCCGAACAATTCAGGTTTTGTATTTCAGGGTTATTGGTTCCAGGTTAGCAAGAGAGCAGGTTACAAGTTATAGTTGGAAAGTTGAGTTTGGGAGTAGCCCAATGGATAGGCATAGGGTCTATAAGTTTTTTGTTGGCATGTTTTACAAGAAGCATGTGCCTTTCATTGATGGAAAGAACAACAACAACGATGGAAAATAGGAAAAGCATAATCTCAGGAGGAGAAGCGAACATTATGCAGAGATCGAAGATTAGAATGGAAAGCACAGTACATAAACATGATTTGGATCAAAATCCTTGATCGTGGATCTGCTTCGAGAGTCTTCATGACTGTCGGATGAAATTAAGTGAAGGATAGGGTAAACGGGGAGAAAAGTTTGAGATTTGAAATCCCTGAAGTTCGGAGAGCCGGAGTAAATTTCATTCATCAGATCATGCTAAAGTGGAAGGATAGGATAAGTTAGAATAAGGTTGTGCTAATCTCAGTGTCCAATAATCAGGCACTCAGATCTATGGTCGACAAGGCATATCAGACCCCCCCCCCTCTCCCCTCCGACCTTTCTTCCTTTAATCGTGGGGGGGTCTGAGTTGGTGGTATTTCCCATGTGGGACCCTCATACGTGTCACCTTCCTATCAAATCGGACCCCCCTCGCTCATTACCACTTACCGCCTAACCCCCCTCCTAGTAAACCACCAAACCACTCATACATACCACCTTCGTGCTCCGACGTCACACTCCACTACCCGCTACATGTCACAATCCACTACTGCGCTCTGCCTCCACACTCCACTACACTACCTACACGTCTAACCCATGTCATCAGACCAACTCAGCAAGGACATGTGGCAGACCACGTCAGCAAGGACATGTGGTAGAGCAAGTCAGCAAGTACACATGGCATAATCAAATGATGACAAGTGTCAAGAGGAAATTAGCTCATGCCATGTCAACAAGTGATGTAAGCAAGCTATGTCACTTTAGGAGATTCACTTCGGGAGTTTCATCACCAACAAATGTCAAAAGTCCCGAAGTCCCAAAGGACGAAGTTCCAAACTCGCTCTCAGTCGTCCAATCTGAAGATCACTTTAGGTTCATTCTCAACTGTTGATCTAGTTCAGTGGAAGGACAATGTATGTGGAAGTGTTAACTAAAATCAAGTGCTCTCCACTGCCTATGACGTATTCAGCAGGTGACCACTCCAGAGGAGAATGAAGTAGCGATTAGCCTAAAGTCTCGATACTCGAAGAAGAGCATGGTCGTTGATCGTACAGGAGGGTATGTGTCAATAGATCATTGACTTCGGGTGAAATCATTCATGGGAAAGCAAAGCACTAAAGAGTTGAAAAGGCTAAAGTTCTGGAGCAAAGGAAAGTCGTTGGATTAAGGAGGATAGATGTCAACAGATCTTCCATTTTAGAAGATATCCAATTAGAAGAAATGAGAAGTTGAGATTCGAAATCTCTGAAGTTCGGAGACCCGAAGGAGATATCGACAATTGATCTGATAGGGACACGCGTCAGTGGATTGTCAACTCCAGAAGATTGATGTATGGAGGAAAGCAAGGTTTGATATTTGAAACTCCCGAAGCCCAGATCACGAAATAAATCATATTTGTTGATTTAGGAAGGTTAGATCTCATCCGTAGATCATGAAAGAACAAATATGAACCATACATTCAGGAGCACTGTCAAGATCGTGAGATTGACGGTCCTATCGCATTGCGGGGATTGAAGATGTGCGAACTTTAAAAATATGAAGGCAGGTCTCAATCGAAACCACAATTTTGGAGAAAGAACACGTGGAGGCTCAAGGTAAATTGTGGGGAAAAAATTAGTTTGATACAAACCACCTTTGGACACGCCTGCAATATCGTGGTCACATGAGATCATCACCCAAGCTCATATCAAGAAACGGAGCTAGCGCTCACTAGACCGATATCGGGAAGCACCTTGTGAATAAGCGTTTGGTCACTGTCAGTGGTCATGTGAAGGAAGGGGATTAGAAGACAAAGAAGCCAAACATGACTGATTGTAACTACCAGAGAAGATGAAGATTTGTGACTTCCTGAGAAGCCAAAGAATCTCAGGATAACACTCGCTAATGATGAACAGATTCAGAATAACCGCCAGAGAAGATGAAGAGTTCGCATGATGATCAGGAAGAGAACTCGGCATGAGTAAGATATGCAAAACATAGAAGAGAAATAGGATCATAAGTGGAGATCATAGGCACAGTGTATAGCATGCATAGGCAGCACAGAGCATAAAAGGCTGAAGAGAAGCTGGATAGAGAAGTGTGGTTCACAGGAAGAAAAAGACCAAAGAATAGAAGCATAAATAAGCAGAAGTGGAACAAAGTATATAAGTTGAAGAAGGCAGAGGAGACATGGAGTTGTAACAAACCATATCAAAGACACAACAAGTAATTAAAAATTTTTATATCTCGGGGTGGTAGGGTGGTGCTAGGGAGGATTGTTGTCCTTAGAGTTTCAAGTGGGTGCTTGAGCACATGGAGTTGTAGCTTCCATCTGGTTGCAGCCAGAAAAACCAGGGTGGTAGGGTGGTGCAAGGGAGAACCATTGTTCTATGTTATACAGGTTTGTGCCTGTGTGACTGGAAGTTGGTGCTGGAACACTCAGGGAGTTGGTGCTTCCTTGTGGTGGGTGCTAGAGAAATAAGAGGGTTGGTTCTCTCTAGACATTGCATCTTATTAAAGAAGAGGTTGTAGCCTCATTTTGAGTTGGTGCTCAAAGATAGATTATGTACAGAACATAAAAGACTGCCTATCATTCCAATAAGAAGAGGTTTTCTCCCTTTATGGGTTTCCTCATGAATATTTGCCTCTGTGTAAATCATATGTGTGATTGATGTTTATTATTTTTGTTGTTCATGACTTTCATAATATTGATGATCACTTGGAGAACATTAATAATATTTCAATAGGCATAAAATTGTTTAAGCATAGTAACAATTGATTCACCCCCCTCCCCCCTCTCAGTTGTCTTAGTATTTCCAACATTATTTGGTACCTCACTGGGAGGATAACATCCCCATTAGAGCCAACTATTAGAATCATGATTTTCATAGCTAGAGTTAGAGGTTTTTCCAAAGTTTTCAAAGTCATGACATGATCTTGGGAAAATCAAGGCATTCCTAGATGAGTCATAAGTTAGGGTGAATATCATGTCAAAAGGTATTATGGTTCATCCTCTCCTTTCATGAGCTTAAAGAAGGAACAATCATGACACTCCATGTCATTGGTATGACTGTAAATTTAAAAAGCATACTCGTTGTGCAACTTCGCTATGCAAAGGCTTTTTCTACTTTCATTTGCTGCACACTGCATAGAGGATTTCACCGCATAGAGGATTTTTTCGCACAGAGGGTTTTTTCGTGCAGGAATTTTTTCGCGCAAAGGATTTCTTTCGCACAGGGTATTTTTTCGAGCAGAGGATTTTGTCGCGCAAAGGATTTTTCCGCGCAGAGGGTTTTTCCGCACAGGGGATTTGGTCGCGCAGTGGATTTTGTCGCACAGAGCATTTTCTCACACAGAGGATTTTTCCGCGCAGAGGATTTTGTCACGCAGAGGGTTTTTCTGTGCAAAGGGTTTTTCCACGCAAAGGGTTTTGTTGCAAAGAGGGTTTTATTGTGCACAGGCTACATGGAACGCTGCGTAAATGACTGGTTTAGTGGTCAAATTCAAGATCATTTTTTGACCTACTGGAGAGGAATTTTGAAAATAACCGAGAGGTTTTTGTCGAGGAAAAACCAAATAATAAAAATCTCTCTCATATTTTCAAAAAGTTTCATATTTTGGTAGATTCAAATGATTATTTACAACCCATTTTTTCATATTTTTTTTGTCATCATCTTTGGGCACGGATCCGAAGATACTGGAGAGGGTTTTTATAAAAATGAGAGAGGTTTTTCTCAATAACAGGTTCATTAACAAAAACCTCTCTCTGTTTTGAAAAATTGTTGTTTATTCAAGAGGTATGATGTCATATTTAAACCATATTTTCTCAGTTTGATGCGCAATCTGTTGCACTTTTGCTGCAGGTTACTGTTGCATAGCAGACTTGTTCTGCAAGGGTGACAAAGTGTCCATCAGTGCACATGATGACTCATCACAACCATATGGTCTAATTTTGATCATTATCAATGATTGTAAAGAATATTTCAGTTACAATTATGATTTTGCAAAGTCAGGTTTTCTATTTTTAGTAAATCCGTTGAAGTTATTGTTCTCTTTCAAAGAAATTGGATCCATGATTCTAGGAGGTAGTAGTTTGACCCTAACATCCAAGTGTGGCATTAGTTTTCTATATAAGTTGGTCATTTTGATGTAAACACGAGGACTCTTTTTGGGAAAACAGGACTATTGTACTGCAGATCAAGACTTGTTTATTCCTTTGAAGTTAATGCAAAAGTTTCCTCTTTCTGAGATTTGAGATTCATCACGATGATTATGTTCAGTACATGTTTCTTGTATATCATTTCCACGATTATATTTTTCTGCTATCATTGTCTGAGAGTAAGTGGTAGGAATTCATCCATGTTTGATGCTCCTTTCACACTGATGATGCTTGTTATGTATTAATGGTTACTTTTACAGAATTCATCTTCATTTGATGCTTTGTTTAGTAATTAATCTTTCTGTCCTTTATTATAAATATCCACTAGAGATTCAACCATTGATTGATGCCTGCAGTGTAGTGGGATTTATTCTCCTTTCCATATCTCATTTCATATCATTTATTTGTTGAGAATAGCACCTATTTTTCCTCAGATATTCAGAAAGAAACCAACCTGTTGTTGAATGTAAGAACATTGAAATTCAGGCCTTGACTCCATTTCCCAATGGTACCTTTTCCTTGTTTTCCCTACCAACCCTTTTAAAACAAAAAATAAACATGTCCTATTGCAGAATCTGACCTCTGTGCATTTATTGATGAAATATTAGAGTTATTACCAGTCATTAGACATATGAGAGAGCCCTCTATGGTTGTATAGGTCAAAATACAATCTAAACTTGGTTGAAATAGTTACCTTGGGGTTTTCTTTGATACAGTGCAAAGAAATTTCCGAGTGTTAACAAGTTTGAGGGTTGATTTTACCAAGACAAGAGCATGGTGGGTTGGGAAAATGATGTAGATGAGGGTTATCCTTAGTTGGTGGCACACAAATGATAGACAAGTGAAACAATAGAGGTAAAAAGTGAAGGGAAACAGCAAACCACTCAATGATTAATTTGTTGCAAGAAGTTTAATACGTGAAATATCATTTAAGGAAATTAAACATGCATCAAAAAAACAATTACTCCCGCAAGTTGCAATAAAAAAAAATATTCACCACAACATTTGTTGTTTCACTGGTTGCATATAGTAAATACAAGTTATACAATAGCTGAAGGAAATTAAACATATTTCACACAAATCAAAAACTGCATTCAAGATAAGATAAAAACACATGTAGATTTGGAAAAAAAACATTATCATCAAGAATATATTCACCAAGTAGAGAGATTTAATCCATGCATCGAATAGGTTCAACCAGCTTGATGTATTCATATTCTTCTCCCCAAAACTAAACCCTCAAAACATACAAAAATTGCATATTTATCAGAGTTGCAGAGGCTCTTGTCCATCTAGGACTGAGACTTAACTCTACACTACCAGTTGTAAAACAACTTATTAACTTAACTAGAAACTGTTAGAGTATAGTAATGTATACTTCACACTTGACTTAATAAAAAAGAGTGGTTATTATCACACATAAAAGACCGCTTATTATCCCTTAAACTAAAATAGTCTTGAAATAAACAATTAAAAACTACTACTAGCAATGAAACTGGACTGATGCATGTGTTGGAATGAACTGAGATTTGACAGAAAATGACTAGGAGTGACAAAAATGAGTTCTTCATTGAGAATTGGCATGCATGCGCACTGTTTGAGGCCACCGAAGATAACTTAATATGTTGGCAGTGTTTTTCCCCTTCTTATCCCCTGGAGGAAAGAAGAAAGTCATATGACATTTTTTCAGAGTCGTTGATACTCTCTTTGTAGTCTAGACATGTAGTTTATCCATTCCTGGTTTGGCGCCCCCTTTTAAAAATTTCAAAATGTGCAATAAATGTGGGTGAGCCACTTTAAAAATTTGGCGTTTGTGATCTTCAGAGCGCAGAGTATACATATCCTTCGGAGGACAGAACTCCCGAAGTCATTAACCAACACTAATCACTTGTTAACCTGATATTACCTTTATCCTTCATCATTTCAGGACTTCGGGAGTCCGACTCTTCGAGGTTCGGGATTGTTTTGAATGTTGTACTTCGAAATCCCCCAGAGGACGATCTCCTAAATATGACGTGGCGACCTGATGTCATATCGTTGACATGTCACATAAATAATGGTGACATATTTCACTTTAAATAGTATAGATGACGGACCCAAATATGCTTGAAATGAGTGCCATGTGTCATGATAGGAGTGTGCCACGCATCATGATAGAATAGTGATATGCATCTGAACTGATGGATGACACGCATCTCTATCTCTTCAGCTCTTCGACTCTTCAATGATCTAGGATTTTCTTGAAATAAAACCTCCCAGATGGTTGATCCTCCAGATCTAACATTGAAGTCCAGGGCTCTGACACTTTGGGGGTTCATGCTTTTTGTTAAACCCTGCGTGATTTTGAGACTCTGAATTCTCGAGAGCCGTTGATCTGAACTAATTTTTGGATCTCCACCATCGTAATTTAACCTTTCTATTCTCACAATCTAAACCCAAAATCCACTGCTCTAAATTGATGCGTTTTTATTTTGGATATTTCCTGTGCAAACAAAGGAGTTGGTCGACCTGTTGCACGCTAAATCAATGGAAAACATGATGACAAGTATTTTGAATTCATACCACAACATGTAATCATCCTTCAAGAAAACAGAAACAATTTGCGCAATGAATAAATCAAGAAAGATACTGATGAAAAACCAAGTCATTTAACAATGGGAAATTGACTTGACCAACCAACAAAGGAATGATTTCTATGAAGGCATAGGGAAATGAGAGAGGAGGGGAAAGGGTCCAGACTTAGATCTCAACAATATCATTGGATGGCAAGGTGTATATATCACCATGGTCATGGGTTCAATACCCCTGGACATGTTTTTCATATGTTCTAAAAAAACACACATAGACAATGGACTGGAGAACACATTTATCAATCAACTAAAACAATTAGTTAAGCTCTAAGGTAAAGTGTACAGTTCTTGTCATTCCCACTCCCACATCCCTACAACAAGGATATTATGAAAGTACATAATAGATATTACTATAACACACCACATAAATATAAATCACATAACAAAAACTACTATCGACTACAATTCCTATGCAAAATTAGTGTTCCCTATGGACGTTGATTTTCCCCTTTTATTCTTATAGGATAAATCATGGGACATGCAAAAAAACCCTAAGACCTGGAAAGAGTCCAAGCAACTAACCATGGTCTATTATTCTTTTGAGAATCCTAAGTACCCTTTCTTTTGGAACATGGATGTGTTGATTAATTGGGTTGGTTATCATTGATGTCAACCCTTGATGAAAGTTTGGTAGTGAATTACAGTAGCACAAAGGTTTGGTTAATGGGCCCAAGTTTGTTTGATGTATAATGGTATGAGTTTTGATATATTTGCAGGTAATACTATTCTATATGGATAGTACATGTCATGCCATTTCTATTGGTATGTGTAACGTCACATAACTCCTCACCATTTGAGAGTTACGGCCTTACGAAGTTGGAGGACCCTCATATGTTGGCTTGAAGCCCAAAAAGGTCAAAGAAGTCAAAGTTCTTGCAAAGAAGAAATTATTTAAATAATAAAGTGAAGTGACAAATTCAAAGAGAATTACTTAAATAATAAAGTGAAGTGACAAAGTCAAAAAGGATTATTTAAATAATAAAGTGAAGTGACAAAGTCAAAGAGGATTATTTAAATAATAAAGTGAAGTGACAAAGTCAAAGAGGATTATTTAAATAATAAAGT
>JZKD02S1758336.1:184446-218194 GCA_000966675.3 Picea glauca | reverse complement strand
CTCAGTAATCCAACAATTGGTATCAAAGAAGGTTCCTTCAGAAATTAGTTTAACCACTGAAAGGTAGATCATGGAGAGAAACAACATGTATAAAAATGGAATACAAGAGTTTGATGGAAAGAAGTATGCATTTTGGAGCATAAGGATGAAGACATATATACAGGCACATGGATTTGAAATTTGGCAATCAATTGTATATGGATACATAACACCAATAGTTCCACCGACAAATGAAAAAGTAATGAAACTCGGTTAGAATAACTCCAAAGCCACAAATGCACTTCTGAATGGTCATGGAGAATTGAAATTCACCAAAGTTGCACATTGTAAATCCACTAAAGAGATTTGGGACAAAATTCGAAATATTTATGAAGGAGATTCAAAACTCAAAGCAGGAAAGCTTCAAACTTACAGTGGTTAGTTCGAACAACTAAAGATGAAGGAAGATGAGAATATTGTAGCTTACTTTTTACGAGTCGATGAAACAGTAAATGCAATCTTGGGATTGGGAGAATAAATCAACGAATCTTTAATCGTTCAAAATTTACTAAGATCTCTTCCTATGAGATTTAACCCTAAGATATCAACACTAGAAGAAAGAGTAGATCTAAACTCAATAATCATGGATGAACTACATGGAATATTCATAGCATATGAAATGAGAACTGAACGGGAAAATCCAGATATAAAAGAAGAAGCCTTCAAAGAATCCAAAAGGTCAAAGAAAAAGGGAAAGAAAAAAGAAAAAGAACATAGAAGCAATAGTGACGTCTCAGAAGATGATGAAGAAGCGACCAACTTTTTCAGAAGATTGAACAAGGGAGCCAACATTAGGTATAGAGGTAAGATTCATTTGATTTTTTTTAATTGTGATGGTATTGGTCATTTTGATAACAAATGTCCTCATAAGAAAAAGAGAAATGATGAAGGTTACTCAAATATCAAACAAACATATAAAGGAAAGAGAACCACAAATAAATTTTTCAATAAAAGCTTATGCACCAAAGAAGACATCTCATCATCAGATGAAGATGAAGTCAGTGATAGTGAGACAGAAAGAGTTCTATACATGGTAGTATAAGACTCTGATAAAGAAGACTCTGAAGAAGAATATGAAGATGCCTAAGAAGAATATGAATAGGTTGAAGAAGAATATGAAGAGGTAGAATTTGAATACCGAGAAGAATTGTTGTGTGTCATATAAGTTATCAGAAGAGAAAAGAAGAAAAACAAGAAACTACAAGAATAACTAGACAAGAAAGAAGACACTAAGGAACTAGAACAAATGATCACAAATTTGAAGGTTCAAATTGAAGAAGATAAAAGAATTGAAGAAGCACTCAAAGAACAACTAGAAGGAAGAGATGGGATCATTGGAAATTTGGAAGTAGAAATTGTCACATTAAGAAAGGATCTTCAAAAGAAAAATATGCATAACAACTCAAAAGTTTTGAATGACATTATCGGAAGTCAAAAACCTCATCATGACAAGTCCAGACTTGGATACAATCAGACAGAAAAGAGATCAAGCTCCAAAACAAAAGAACAAGAAACATATCCAAAAAGATATGCAGAAACAATCAAAGGGGATAGGAAGGTATACAAAGAAAATTACAGGGACACTCCTCCACCGAGAAGATTCAGATTTCAGAATAAACGACCAATAGAAACATATAGGCCTCAGGAAGAAGGATTCATAAAAATACCTCCTTTTAGAATATCTTCAAATCCCAAGTATCAAACTATATTTTTTGGTTTATGGTATGCATGTATAATTTTGGACATAAAGTTGTGAATTGCAGAGATAACAACAAGAACATAACCAATTTTGAAAGTCATACAAAAAAGGGTTATCCAGGAAGTCCTAGTGAAACACAGAGAAGAAGTTACAACAAGTTTGAATATTTGAGCACTAAAGTGGAATGCTACAAATGTAACAAATTTGGACACATCACCAAAGATTGTAGAATGGCAGTCCCTCCTAGAGAACCACAACAGAACAACAACAGTCATAGACAGGAACCTCAGAAAAGGACATGGATAAGAAAGCAGAATCAATATAGAAATGAAGAATGCACACTCTCTCTACAAGATAAGAAGAAGAAACATGGTTGGTATGTTGATAGTGGCTGTTCAAAACATATGATAAGTGATAGAGACAAGTTTCTTACATTAACAAAGGAAATATATGGATCAATCTCCTTCGGAAAAGATGATTAAGCTAAAATCATTGGAAAAAGAACAGTCAGAATTGGGAACAAGAATACCAAGGTAGAAAATGTTCTACTAGTAGAAGATATGAAACATAATCTTCTAAGTGTGATTCAAATGTGTGACCAAGGCCATAAAGTTAATTTCGATTCACAAATGTGTGAGATAAGAAAAGAAGGTTCAGGAAAATTGATTGCAACAGTTGCGAGAACTTCAAGAAAAATATATGTATTAAGTGAAATTGGAAATGAAAAGTGTTTCCTAGGAAAGGAAGATGAAAGTTGGCTATCGCATAGAAGAATGGGTCACATACATTTTGATAACCTTGTCAAATTCAGCAAAAAGGAAGCAGTTAGAGAAATTCCCCAGATCATGAAACCAACCAACACTTTATGCAAGCATTGTCAACAAGGAAAGAAAACAAATACCGAGTTTAAATCAAAATAATATTCAATGACAAGACCACTAGAAATTGTGCATATTGATCTAGTTGGACCAATTACAACAAAGGGTTTAAAAGGTGAGAAATGCTTTATTTTATTAGTTGATGATTATACAAGAATGACTGCAGTTTATTTCTCATAAATAAGTCAGAAGCTTTTGAAAACTTCAAGGTCTACAAGGAAATGGTTGAAAATGAAATGGATTCAAAAATTAAATGCTTGAGACTTGATAATGGAGGAGAGTTCACTTCAAAGGAATTTATGGACTACTGCAATAGGCATGGAATAAAAAGGCAAGTCTCTATTGCTAGGACACCTCAACAGAATGGAGTTGTTGAAAGAAAGAACAGGATAGTACAGAAAATGGCTCGAACAATGATAATGGATTCCAAATTGACAGATATCTTTTAGACACAAGAAATGCATACAACAGTTCACATTCAAAACAGAGTAATGGTCAGAAACAACACTGACAAAACTCCCTATGAGTTATGGAAAGGAATACCAGCAAATGTGAAGTACTTGAAAGTTTTTGGAAGAAAATGCTACATCAAAAGAGAATATGGTAGAATGGGAAGTTTGATTCTCGTGTGGACAAAGGAGTACTTGTTGGTTACTCAAGTACAAGGAAAACATACAAGTGTTACAACCTAAGATTGAACAAAGTTGTGTAAAGCATCAACGTAACAATTGATGAAATAGGTAGACAAGAATTAAAGGAAGAAGAAAATGAATCAATGGAACAACTTTACGAAGAAGAAGCAGAAGATGAAAAAGAAGTAGAAGGGGAAGATGAAGAGGATCCGATAGAAGAAGAAGAGAAATTTCAGCAAGTGCCTCCAAAGACACCTAGCAGACAAGTACAGAAGAATCATCCTTTGGATCAAATTATTGGAAACAAAGATGCAGAAATTGAGACTAGAAGAAGAATCGATTCACCAGAACAAATTCACCTAGCACTCTCATCTACGATTGAACCAACCTATTTTGAAGAGGCCAACAAGGATGAATTTTGGAATAAGGCCATGTATGAAGAATTGAATCAAATAGAGAAAAATGACACTTGGGAATTGGTTCCAAGACCAAAGGATAAGAATGTGATTGGCACAAAGTGGGTATACAAGAATAAATTGAATGAAGATGGACAACTTACAAGGAAAAAAGTTAGATTGGTATGTAAAGGATATGCACAGGTTGAAGGAATCGACTTTGAAGAGACATTTTCCCCAGTTGCCAGAATGGAAGCAATCTGATTGCTTTTAGCTTATGCATGCTACAAAAATATTGAAGTGTATCAGATGGATGTAAAATCATCTTTTATGAATGGGGAACTTGAAGAAGAATTCTACATTGAACAACTAGAAGGATTTCAGTTGTCAGAGAACACATATTATGTGTGTAAATTAAAGAAGGCCTTGTATGGTCTAAAATAGGCTCCTAGAGCATGGTACTCTAGATTGGATAAATATCTACAGTAGGTAGGGTTCAGAAAAAGAAGTGCAGACAACAACCTCTACATCAAGTTAACTCAAGATAGTATTTTATTAATTGAAGTTTATGTTGATGATATTATTTTTGGAAGTACTGATGATAGGTTAAGACAGAAATTTGCAAAGGACATGCATAATGAATTTGAAATGTCATTACTGGAGAACTATCCTTCTTTCTAGGTCTTCGGATACATCAAAGCAACCAAGGAATTTTTATTTCTCAAACCAATTATATCAGAGAAATGCTAAAGAGGTTCGGAATGGAAGATTGCAAACCATTTATCACTCCCATGCAAACCAGTTGCAAGTTGAGAAAATATGATGATTCAAAGTCTACAGTTCAGAGGAAATACAAGTTAATGATTGGTAGCCTACTATATGTGACAACATCCAGACCATATGCAATGCAGATAGTTGGATAGGTGGCACGATTTCACGAAGAACCAAAGGAAGCACATGTATTATAAGTGAAGAGGATTTTCAAATATCTCAAAGGAACAAAAGAGTTTGGATTATGGCATCCAAAAGGAAAGGATCTATCACTTATTGCCTACACAGATGCAGATTGAGCAGGTTGCATTGATGACTGACAAAGCATCAATGGATCAGTGTTCTACTTGGGTGAGTGTTTAGTATCATGGCTAAGAAAGAAACAATCATCAATATCTTTATCTACAGTCGAGGTAGAGTATATTGCAGCAGAAGCATGTTGTATACAGGTTCTATGAATGAAATAAACTCTAACGTATATACAAGTTGAGTATGATGAGCCCATTCCAATCTATTGTGATAATACAAGCGCCATAAGTATCTCAAAGAACCCGGTGATGCACTCCAAGATGAAGCACATTCCAATCAAGTATCACTTTATATGGGAACAGGTTGCAGAAAAGAACATCAAAGTTGAATATGTGGGCACAAAAGAACAAGTGGCAGACATATTTACAAAACCACTTCCATGGGAAGCCTTTGATTATCTTCGCTAGAGACTCGGAGTTATTTATACTCCAAAATGAATGCTTTTGAATGCTTATCTTATATGTATTAGATGTACACGAGGAAGCACCATAAAGAGGACAATTCAGGTTGGGATATCAGATGAGTCAATTAGGGGGAGCAGACATGAATGGAAAGATACCTTTTCCATTGATGACAAAGGGGGAGAGATATATCATATGCAGAGGATAGAGGCATGGTTCCAGGGGGAGTGTTGGTCACAGAGATGCAGGCATGGTTCCATGGGGAGCATGAGTGATATGATTTCAATATTGCATCAGAGTGTTGCCATCAATTCCAAAGGGGTAGATTGTTGATTAATTGGATTGGTTTTCATTGATGTCAACCCTTGAATAAATTCTAGTAGCGAATTCTGGTAGAACAAAAGTTTGGGTAATGGACCCAAGTTTGTTTGATGTATAATGGTATGTGTTTTGATATATTTGCAGGTAAGACTATTCTATATGGATAGTACATGTCATGCCATTTTTGGTGGTATGTGGAACGTTAGATAACTCCTCACAGCTTGAGAGTTATGGCCTTACGAAGTTGGAGGATCCTTGTATGTTGGCTTGAAGCCCCAAAAGGTCAAAGAAGTCAAATTTCTTGCAAAGAAGAAATTATTTAAATAATAAAGTGAAGTGAAAAATTCAAAGAGGATTATTTAAATAATAAAGTGAAGTGACAAAGTCAAAAAGGATTATTTAAATAATAAAGTGAAATGACAAAGTCAAATAGGATTATTTAAATAATAGAGTAAATGGAGAACTTTCTAATTATGGAAAGTGGTTATAAGAAGGTTAACCCTAAAATGAGGAAAATGGGCTAAGTAGTCAAGTGGATATTGGATATATGGACAAGTGGCAAATTGGGCAAAGTTGGACATAGGTGACTATGTGGACAAAGTGGTTATGTGGACAAAGTGTTTTAGAAGATGCTTCAAAGGAAGCTACATGAAAGTATAAATAAGAGGCAAGGCTCTCTCATTTCAATCACACTTGAGCATATTGAATATCTACAAGTGACTTAGGTAACCAAAGGATATCTAAGCCAAATTTCAGAGAGAGGGTGAAGTAAATAAGGTTGAAATTCAAGGGAGGATAAATTCTTTTGATGATGTTTTCTAAGGTATGTTATTTATAGGTCATCTCACCATTTTCACAATAGATTTTTTTATAGAATGATTCCGACCATGAAATTGGGATATCATTGAGGAAACATATCCAAGTAGTTGTGGTACGAATTTCATCTTGTGAGTAGTTGTATTTTTGGAGTTACACTCCATGGAAAATAAAGTTTGTGGCTAGTCCTGAGACTAGTCTAAAACAGGTGTTTCGGGTAAAAACACCATAAATTCTTCATAACAGATCAAAATTCAGTAAGCCCAAATGTGTTGGTTAGAGTATAGTCTTTAGTATTCTGTGTACAATTTTCAGATCCATACAACAAATATTCTGTGTGGGGCATGCTCTACAAGTTCACTTTCTAGAATAATCAAGAATTCAACAAGGTATGCCATTTTTTCTATAACTTCTTTTCTGAGAGGTTCCAAGTAGTGACACCTGAAGGAATCACACAAAAAACACTAAAGAACATTATGTACTATTTTCATATCTTTATTCATTACAGGTACATAGTTATGATTATTTCAAGTTAGGGTTGTTGACTAATCCAAAACTAGTCATGTGAACCTAAAGTAAAGTTTGATGAAAATGCTAGTCTCTTGTTGTTAAAGTTAAGGAAGGTTTGCAGGTATGTGATCATATACACCAAGTCTATTACAGAGTTACAAATCAGATTTGGATGATGAAATTGATGAGGGATTTTGGCTGAGGTTGAGGTACAGGATGGTGCATGGTTGATGCACTTGTTTATGGTACATGTTGAGGTACAGGTTGATGCATGGTTCAGGATATTGGTACAGGTTGTTTGGTACATGTTGATTGGTACAGGTTTATAACAGTATATCTCACAGTGATAATGTGACAGTGGTTCCATCATTCTACTTATACGTCAGGGCGGTTGGACAAGGCAAGGACAGGTGGTTGTAGTAACCTTCCGATTGTAGCCGGAGAATATAGGGGGTTGTATCCAGAGAATTGGGGAGTTGGAGCTTCCCTCAGGTTGTAGCCTGAGAAACTAGGGGGTTGGATCCTCCTTCTAGTTGCAACTGGAAAACAAAGGAATTTGGTGCTTCCAATGAATGTAATTATTCAAGACATATAAGAAAAAGCATTATGTGGTTTTCTCTCGCTTTGGGTTTCCACGTAAAAACATTGGTTTACTTTTTATATGTATGATTTTTCATTTCTTCATTGTTTATTTACTCTGCAAATATTGGATGATAATGCTACATTGATATAACACTTGCATTATATGGTTAAAAAGGATTAGATTTCTCTATTATTGATTCACCCCCCTCTCACTAATCCAACATGATGCATGCCAAGTTTTTCATGAAATGATTTCACAACAAGTTTTTGATGAAATGCATCCCATTAATGTTTAATCAAATCCTTGTTATCTCTAACATTTATTAGGGTAGCCTTATTTTGAGAAGGATCTAATATAATAGTTGCAATATGTTGGCTAGTTAATGATTTCTCTCAAGATTATAATGACAATAAAGGTGAGTGTGACCATGTGGACACCTTTTAAACACTAGTGAGGTTATATGGTGCAAGACCATCATATCTCAAGTTCAATCATTGGAACATTTGCATCCATTAAGCTAAAACCATAGAAAAAAGAGGGATGTTGGTGACCGAACAACACCTTCTATATGTTAGTTAATAGTTAAATGACCATTGTTTGCTTTTAAATTATGACATTGGTGAGGATTCAATGTTATCCCTAGTTATTTATCTTTGTAGAGAAGGAGGAGGTAAGGATATACCCTCGTTTTCCAATGGTTTCTCTTTTAAGGATGCAATTAATGGAAAAACCTCCAAATATGTGTTGATCCATCCACCCAATGTCTATATCATGGAGAAATGGAGGGTCTAGTCCTTAGAGTAATGGAGGAGAAAATTTCTAACCTCCTTTAATACTATGAATCCAAGTTGGTAATTTGTCGACTTAATGATTTCTAGAATCCTATATCAAATTGTACCAATGGCTCTATTCAAATAGGACAAAGGATTTTGAGGTATATCTTATTTCCAAAGATATTTTTACTATCCAATTTCACAATCTCACAAATTATCAGAAATTTTTCCAAGACGGTCCCTAATTCCAGGGAAGAGAGGGTATTTTTGTTATCCTATGGCCCCTATAATTTAACCATACAATATGTATGTCACTAAAATTCATTTTTGGGTATGCCTCCCAAACCTAACAATACACTTTTGGGATTTAACAATTTCCGAAGACATCGAGAATACCTTGGTAAGAAATTTAAAAATAAATATAGGTCAGATTAAGCTTGGTATTTTTACTTATGCACATATATGTGTGGAGATATAAATTATTAAGTTTTTAATGAATAAGCTAATACTTCAAAGGAAAGTCTCTAGATGGAATCGAGAATTGGATTATGAAAATACAATATTTCATAATTGTGTTTGTCAAGAAGTAGGAAATTTGCAAGATTGATGTCCTGAAGCACGAGTTTCTCCTAAGATTAAAAGAATACATTAATCAAGACCCACAGGATGGAAATAATTCAAGCGACAATAGTTGAATGATGAAGAGGAACAAGGTGCGGAAAAATAACAAACTACAATTTCATAGAAGGACACCAATGGACTCCTAAAAGTGCAAAATGAGGAAACAATGCTCTCTATAGTGGATAGAGAATAACACAATAATACATCAAGGGTGGTAGTTTCAAATGAAGCCCCATCATAGGGAATTAAGACAATTCATGAATATGATAAATCTAATTCGAATAAGGATTTTTCACACCATCCAAATCTTGGACATATGATTTCTCATACAAATTCAAACCATCTAATTTATGAATTATTATTAGTAAATGTGGAACGTTCTCCAGGTGGGTAGCATGAGGTTAAAAAGAAAAAAGGGGAAAAAAGTAGGATCAATGATTATTTTCAATTGGACCAATATGAATTGTACATTAATATGTAATATTAAATTTTCATTGTAGTATGCAACTAACAAGTGTAACTTCCATTGAACCTATGAATAGAAATGACAATTTTCTCTTTGGAAAAAAAAGTATGCCATATACCCTTTTTCACTTTGACAATGGTTGAGACATGCAATATTCATTTGTTGACTTGACAGGTGGAGCATCCCATTTCATATATCAAGATATATAACAAAATGAATACTACCATAATACCATACTTGGATTATTGAATACTACAAAAATAGCATACCTCCAATGTCCCAACCGATATTATTTTGGTATAATGCTTAATATACCAAAAAAAAATACACACAATGCTTTATATTCATGGAAAAATAGAAATGAAGGGATGAATTCACTCAAAAGTGAGAAATAGTACAATAAAAACAAGAATCATTGTGTCGTCACAACCCCAAATATCAATGCATGTGCTATATCTAACCATGCTTGATACAATGGATTTAGGGTTAAACCATTTGGTTTTCATTTTCATTTTCTCATTCAACAAGTGAGAGAAGGAAGGAAAGCAATGAAATATTTGATAGTTATACCATCATGGTGAATAAGCTATGAGTATTGTGTCTTTATGCATCCAAAACAAGGAGGAGATTTATGCATAAGAAAATAAGTAGATGAGACTCTTCAGTCACTACAAGACATGATATGGTATGTACTAATCTATATTCCCAAACTTTCACTACAAGACATGATATGGTTTTATCCACCCGTATCTCCCTAGTATGCACATGCCTTTATTACTATGGGTGCTACCGAAACTACTTCTTTAGGCTCTGTTACTAGGGACATAGCTATGAGATCTACTACTATGATGGTGGGTGGGTGTGGGTGTGGGTGGGGGTGGGGGGGGATTATTAATACATTTTCTCTATTAATTCTCCCCCCACCAACCCTTATATGAGGGTAGGTGGGCGAGGGGAGGGATTAATAGAGAAAATGTATTATTAATTCACCCCCACCCACCCTCATATAAGTCCAGGGAAGAATATTTCACTAGAATTGTATTGATAGAAAAATGTCTCTTAGACTATAATGTATGGTTTATGGTTCATCAAGAAACCTGAGAAGCTTAACATTGGGAAAATACAAATTTGTATATTTCCATCATTGAGTTCACATTTCCAACATTGCATGTATTCATGGAAAACAAAACGAAATATGAATAGTTTACAAATATATTGGGACCATCCAAGTTATGCCTTTGCATCTGACATCCTACTAAAAAATTATCAAAATGTTATTTATATGGCAAAATGTTCCATTCTGAGCCTTACATGACATCTTGACTTTCACCATTCTTCCTTGATAATTCTTGAGGAACGTCTTGTTTCTTCCTTCAATGCTTTTATTATATTCATTATGGACAAGACAGATAAATATTAAAGCAGGGGTCCAAGTGAAAATTTTGATTCAAAGAAACACATTAGCTACAATAGGTATTTATTACCAAAATCCAGTGTTATTAACTATGGTTTGGACCTCATAGAAAAATCTTTGATATTATATATAACTTCCTAAATAAGAAGACCCGTGTATTTAAATGCTCTAGTCTTTTCCTTGGTAGTGTGTGATCTTACATTAATAGCTCATAAAAAAATATGGACCAAACTTACTCAAATACTAGACTCAGTGGATAAGACATATCAAATTAAAAGAATATCCAGTATGCCACTACATAAGAATAGGTCTAGACAAGGATAATATTAATTCTTAATTGTTGTTTTAGTGATTTTTTTCTTTCACTAGATCAATGGTGTTATGTTAGGTTTTGTTTGGGGATAATGGCATGCATGTATGCCAATAATGGTAATTTAAATTATCCAGGTGGATATTGGTGACCACCCACATGTTCCACCGACTTAGAATGGTTCCACATCTTGGAAGTTTTTTTATATTTTTCAGGTCCTGAACTTCTGACACATTTTTTAGACACCTTGTGTTTTTGGCAATTGAAATAGGCCATGGAATCCTTTATTTCATGTCATACAAAATACATAGAGAATGGATTAATCTTTATAACAATTCAAGAAACACCCTAAATGAGTTATGTATGTGAAAGTCCTCACCCTATGAAGTTCATGTATCGACTAGCCTCCTCTACTTTGGGAGGTCACCTCTATAGGGCACCAGAGGTAGTTCCAACTACTACAGTTTCCCTGATCCTAGTGGAGTGGTGCATGAAGGTAACCTCTCATATTGGGAGAATTTCCCTCTTCATGATTCATTCAGTGAATGCAAGATCACTATGACCCCAATGGCCTCTGCATGGGGTCTCCCTACACAGAATAATTAAGTGGAAAATAAAGTGGATGAATATAGAGATATATTTTCTTTCTCTTTAGGTTTGTCTTTGCCCTACTATTTCAAGCATTCAATTGATTTGATACTTGGTGATCCTTTACCTAATATCCCAATATACATATGCTCTCTTGTGGATAATGAAGAAATAAAATGTCAAACTCGATATCTCACAAGGGCCACATTTGACTAAGCTTCCTACCCTTCAAGAACTCAATTGCATTGGTGAAAAAGAAGGATGGAAGATGGTGAATCTATATTGATTATAGAGATCTAAACAAAATCAAAATCAACAATCGATATCCAATCCCCTAGATTTATTATCTTCTTTATCAAATTAAGGGTGCCAAGTTTTCTATAAGATTGATCTAAAGTTAGGCTACCATCAAGTACCAATTGAACAAATTGATGTATGGAAGAACTCTTTTAAATATAAATAATATTTTTTTGAGTAATTGGTCATGCCTTTTGGCTTAAATAGTGCTCTGACAATGTTCATGATGGTGATGGACAATATCTTGTGGGTATTCCAAAAACAATTTGTAGTCGTATATTTGGATGATATCCCTATCTTCAGTAAAACTTGGGTAGAACATTTGTAGCACATTCATCAGATCATGAGCACCCTAAAACAACACAAATTATGTTCTAATTTGGATATGCTCATTTGGCATGTAGAGAATTCAATATCCAGGAAACATTGTGGATGAATATGGTGTGCATGTGGATCTAGCCAAGATCCAAGTGATTTGTGATTGGATAACCTCAACAATTCTAATGGAGCTCCATAATTCCTTGGGTCTTTCCCACTTCTATCGTAGGTTCATGTTGGGGTTCTCTCATATCACTTGGCCCCTAAGCCAAGTGACTAAGGGTGGGGTCAAAGCCAAGTTCATTTGGGTCGAGTCACAACAGAAATAATTCAAGGATGTGAATCATTTCCTTTATTTGATGTCAGTACTCACTCTACTAGAATTTCAACATACCTTTGAGATTAAGAAGGAGACTCATTATTAGGAGATCATATCTCTTGGTTAATTAGGAAAGGCCAACAGGTTCACATAGGAAATGATCTATGGATTTAGGGAACGATTGTTCCTAGAATATATTAGGATTTGATAGACTATATTAGGCTCTGATTGGGGGTCTCCATAATAAAAACTTATTCCATCAGGTAGAGGTAGATGTCTATGATAGAGGAAAAGTTAGTTGGTGGAATTTCAAATGGAAAGAATATTAACGGATAGGGATCAATATTGATATGGATAATTAATGGAATCAATATATAAATGCTTAAAATCAAGCCTCAATTAGACTCTGTGATGATCTGTATTTGAACATGTGCATAACAAACAATGATGGTGGGGATTACAAAGTCGAGAATTGGTACGTTGTTGCAAGTAAATGTTCAAAAGAGGAGCAATGGAAGTGGATTTTATATGGAAGTTACAAGTGCCACTGAAATACTTAATATTCATATGGTTTAAATTAAATAATAAAATATTGATTGGAATAATCTTTGAACAAGACCTTGGCAAGGTTATGGCTTCTGTTATTTAAGTAGGGAAAGCATAGAAAGTATCAATTACATGTTTCTTCATTGTCATTTCATGAAAAAATTATGGACTGATGTTAGACACTTGGATGGAAAGGATATTGGAATGGTTAGACACTTAATAGGATGGAAAGGATCTTGAAATGGTGACAATGTTGAGGATACCCTTGAATCTTGGATAGAGGGTCGAGAGGTTCAAAAGGAGCATCCCTCTCTTCCTTGTTTTATGATATGGGTTGTTTGGTTGACTAAGAATACAGCATTGTTTTAGGGAAAAATTACATCTCTACACACCTACTAAATGATAAAAAAGCTTGTGAAAACTATGAGCAAGCAATAAAAAAATAAATAATAATTAAAAGGTCGAGGAGCATCACTAGCAACCCATATGGTTTTTTTTAATGGAGTAGCAAACATAAATTTTAACAAATGTGTAGCATGAGGGATCTTATTTATCACTTAAGATTACAACATGTATTTTGAATGCAAATTGAGGCAAGGCATAAATAATTTTGTAGAACTAGAATTTATTAACATGTCCATTGCTTTAAAAAAATGTGTCAACAACATAAATATCTATGATAACTCAAAGTTAGTATTAGAGTATTGGAGTGTAACAAAATAAATATAAATAATATAAAATATAAATATAAATAAATAATCAATAATTAATAATGAAGAAACATCTCATTCTCATTTATATTTATACTTAATCTTGAGTTTATTTTATTTTTGAGGTTTTTGATCATTTTTAAATTCAATTTTATTTTAAGAAAATATCATTTACATTGCAAAATATTCAAAACACGGATTAGAAATCGTGCCTCATTAAATTGAGAAAAAGAAATTAAATATTAAAATTAAAATAATTATGAAAACTTGAATCTATAAAAAAAAAAAAAAAAGTGCTACTCTAGCTTATGTGGGAAAAGCATGTCACCATCTATTAAATTGGGATTTATTGTCGTTGTGCAAACTAGATATTGGGCCCGCTGACTCTAAATTAATAGTGTATTGGCATTGTGTGCCTCATCGACACCTTTATGGAAAGGACGGTCACAAGAACTTGAACTTTGAATGGCCACGCCTCTTGTTAACAACAAACAAATAATCGCCTATATAACTACGATATGAATTGTTGACGGGAATCATGCAGAACCGTCGGATCAAAGTATCAAGGGCTAACGAGCGGGTCACGTCGGATTGCTAAGCACTTGTATATCAGTAGCCATCCATACTATTCATCAAAATTAGAGTGATAATAACAAATTAAAATCCAAGAAGATAAAAAAAAAATTAGATTACAGGCTTGGCAAAAAAATTATAGACTAAAAGTCTGGGCAAAAATAATAAAATGTGTATTTAAAAAAATAAAAACAAAGGTGGTGAACACAAGGCTATTAATAAAGTATCAAGTTTAATTTTAATATTAAGATACATTTTAAGAGAGGCAAAAAAAAAGTGACTAAGTGACTTTAAGGTATTTTTTTATAAAGTATAAAAAAATATTATTAAAAAAAATCATTATAGAAGTTATAAGTGGATCTAAGAATGGATTTTAAAATGACAAGTTAGAGAGGTTATTGAGACAATTAAGCATCCAAACAACATAAATAGGGATGGTGGCCTGGAGGCAAGTAGAAATTGGTTTTCCTTGTTAAAACAACGGAACCCAGAGAACTTGGTTTGATAATCTCTCCATCTCTTATTTTTTTTATTTTAGAAATATCATCATAATTTTATAGATAATTTCTATTATAATTAGTGATCTTCTTAGGTTTGTAAGGGATAGGTCTATTGCCTTGTAATGTTGGCATATATTATACTATATATATAAGTACACATATAACCTATACTATATATTTATGTAATTTAGATTATTGCGTTTTACTTAATATTATATGTCATTATATGTTACATAGCATATATATATATATATATATATAATACTTTTCATATTTAACATTGATTAATTATATATTTAGTTATTATGTTTAGTCATAGCTTATACTAATTTTATTTTATATATATCTAGGTATTATATATATCTAGTTTGGCATGATAATTAATTGTTTAGATTATTAGGTTGTACCCCATATAACTTACAATTGTTTATTAGGTATCATTGTTTACAAAACATATAATATTAATTTATAAAACATATAGATTATATTAATATATTGTATATATTTAGTTAGCATAAATATTTAACTATTATATATATATGATGATGGTGATTAACGTCTACTAAGATCGAATTGGTTTATCAAACCTTAAGAGGGTAAGTGATTACTTGTGATTCTTTAGAATTTTGTTTATGTGCTCGAAAAGCATTAAGAGAAGCTTTCCAAGATCACCATAATTTTGTTGAGTTAAGAGGTTAGGAAGGTTGGTAGTGTGACAAACAATTTGAAAATGAGATCTAATATGGGTATAGGCTGGACAATCTAAGAGAAAATGCTTATATATATATATATATATATATATATATAAACTATTTTACATATTTAACATATACTAAATTTTATTTATTTATTTATTATATGGTTAGTCATTTTGTAACATCTTGCTCTTGCACGCACATGATTTGACTTATTCTTTGAGGATACTTGTGTGCAAGTGATCCGGTTTAGTATATGGTTGTTTGTTTCGCTTATGGATTCGGGTGATGATGTTGTTGGACTATGATGTTATGTTATTTGATATCTATGTATAGACAAGTTCTATTGATAGGTTTCTCCCGAGTGTGCAGGACTCTTGACAAATTGAGGATGTTGATGGTATCAATGGACCTTCTTGGACTCCAGATCGAGTGAGGGAGTGGACTGTATATGGTTTGGGTGTTTTTATTTATGCATATGTGACATAAGATCGGGTATATTATGATGTTGTTTATGGATCATTGATAGTGTTTCATTGATGGATGCAAGTTGATGATTTCTTGCTAATCAGACTCACATAAGGAGTAAAGGGGCCATGCACAACAACTAGATATTGAGGAAGAGGTGTGGACGCAGCCCTGCCACAACCTACTAGCACGATTACCTAGGTTAATGATTACCTAGTTCGAGAGATCCACGATGTTGTAAGGGCAGATTAAGATAGTTTCTCACGAAGATTCTAAGGGGCACACAATAAGGCAAGGTCCTTATTCCTTAGAGGCCCTTAGTCTCTCACAAGGTCTCCTGATGGAGTATTGACTCCAAGGGTTGGACAGCTACCAAAATTAGTCAAAGGTGAGTGGCACCCTTGGAGCACGTAGTGAGTCTTGAAGATCGCGTCGCATAAATAAAACTTGAATAAAAACGAGTGGCACCCTTGGAGCACAAAGTGAGTCTTGAAGGGCACGTCATCATTTTAATAAAGGTGAGTCAATGAACCTAGGTGCCTAGAAAACAATTTGTGTTTTAACATTGTCGGACTTAAAATAATTATTAAATGAGTGATTTTTATTAATTATAAAATCCCCTAAAAAAGAAACTTCTAAGTCTAGTTTAAAAATTTGAGCCTAAGTTTAAAGTGGGTAAGAAGACTAAAGAAATTAAATTATAAATTTAATAAATTGTGGGGGATGAAGAAAAAACAAGTTAGGATTTCTAAGAGGAAAAACATTATATCTAAAGATTTAATTATATAATTATGTGCAAAAGAATACCAAATTGGAACTAAGATAAGAAAGGAGATAATTGTAAAAAGGAATGTGGAAGCATAGAAAGGAATCTAGTCTAGTCTAACTAAAGAACTTTCATAAATTAAACGCATCTAAGTTTTACAAAGACGTCAGTCATTAAAAGGGAAATAGAGAGAATAAAGGGGCAACTAGGAGTAATCTTAGGAGCACTTTTAAGATGGGTGAGGGAAATTGACATTTAAAATAAATAAAATAGCAAATTTATTGGTGCAACTAAGAGAACGGGTGACAAGTGTACGGGGAGAGTAATTCCTAATTAATTTTTAAAAAATCAATTAAATGTGCAAATGGCAAGTGGAAACTAAGAAAAAATATATAAAAGAAATAGCTATGAGGAGGAAGGGGGATGGCTGGTATCTGTAAATTTATGTTGTCATAATTTCTTTGACTGATTTTACTTGTGAGAGTTGGGATACCCAACTCGAGAGAGAGAGAGAGAGAGAGAGAGAGAGAGAGAGGTAGCTCGACCTTGCGAGATGAGCTGGGAGCTAGAGTTTTTTATTGTGTTTTTGTGTGGCCCCTTTGCGGCTCGGGGGGCTAAGGGGGAAGAAGAGTACCCCTAGCATTGGTTGGGAGGTATCGGTGAAGTCTCAACAATTAGCAAGCGAGAGAAGGCGAATCGACGAGGTGCTCTCTTGGAAAGGACCTGCGATGGTTGTCGGACAGACACGCAACTCCACTAACACTATCTCCTGGTCACGGTATTGTATATTTAATTATTTATGTGTTAACCAAAATCAAGGTACTCTTTTGGATTGAATATTGATGTTAATGGAGTCTGGGTCTGAATGTTTATAAAACTCATGCCTTCTTGGTGATATAATGATTGTACATTGTAACGTAACCTATGCAGTTGTGCATTGAGGTATAATTTGATGTATAGATTTGATGGGAGCAATCTCAGTTGTTAATTTCCTACTATCTGTTGAGGCTCAGCTCGTATGAGACTCTTGTATGCTTGTGATCTTTTTTTCTTACTATGAAACCTCTTCTTTTCTAGAAAACATAGTCATTCCCCTGGTGTTTTTACCCTGGCATTGATTTACCTTTTGTGTTTTTATTCCAGGAAAATTTCTTCGACACACTTTTACTTACTGTGTTTTCTTACTCTAGGAGAATTGTTTGGCCACACTTTTACTTACTGTGTTTTCTTACTCCAAGTGAATTTCTTGGCCACACTTTCACTTATTGTGTTTTCTTACTCTAGGTGAATTGCTTGGCCATATTTACTTACTGTGTTTTCTTACTCCAGGCGAATTGCTTGGCCACACCCTTTAACGTTCTACATTTTATCTAGGCGAGTTGCTTGGAAACACCATTACTCACCGGTGTTTCTTTTCTGGTAGATTTCTCATCCTTTCCATCTATGTGATTGACTGTGTGATCATATTGATGCATGTGGAGGAAACCCACTTGAATTTTCGACCACACATCTCAGCGATTTTTACTTGTACCACACAGCGAAATTCCCTACGAAGGATCAACGTTTTAATCCCTTCCTAATAGAGAAATTCTCTGCCCAAGCCCAGCGATTTACATCCTTTTCATATAGAAAATTTTCCCTACGAAGGCTCAGCATTTTACTCCCTTCCACACAATGAAATTCTCTACCAAATGCTAAACGATTTACTCATTTTTATGCAGTGAATTTCTCTGTGTTTTTCTCTCCTAAACCCCTGTGATTTTCCTCTTCCACGCATGGAGGATTTTCCAGGAAAATCATCTATGTGTTTCAATGAGTCTGGACTATGATTTTCCCTTGGAAGTCTTTGCGTTTGAGTAAGAGTTTTTTCCAGTGTTCCTTAGCCAATCGTTTCACCTCGCCATTTTTCATTTGTTGGTGTGCTTGTCATCTTTTTCTTCTTCATATTTCAGAAGGTCATTCTTGTCCTTAAACTAATTACACAGTTTTATTATTATGATAGATGTTTTAGATGTAAACTCTATTTGTATTTAAATACTTAGTTGAGTATATCAAGGCCATTTTTCTTAAAAATTTCCTTTGTTTTATTTATTTTTAAAATGACCACAGTTAACACTAGAGTTTTATTGTTATAATCCCAATTGCCTTTAACACTAAGTACACCAAATATCATTTTCCAAGTCCCCTAATTACCTTTTGGTGTCGTATTCTTTGATAGTTGTTTTCTTAATACTATATAAACAAAAGTAAATAGCCTTTTCTTCTCAAATTACTATTGATGAATACCAATAGCAGTGTTCATCTCATCTTCAAATTTATTGGACTTTCCTTTACTATCAGTTTCTGAGTAAAATATAAGGTAATATACACCTTCTATATCTTGTAAAAGAACAAACCCTACTGATAGACTAGGAAATTGATCTATCTAAGAAGACTGTACCCCTCCTATTTCTCCCTTGGATCTCTTTGCTTTTATATTTTAAGTTGATAATTGAAGACCTTGTATTCAGATGCATAAGGTGATTTCTTCTTAATATCCCTCCATAGATGTACAAGCGGTTGATTTTATTCATTTTATTATTGACCTCCTTACGACACCTTGAATGGATGTATTTGGGAAAGGAAGTCTAAATGTGTTTCTTGCAAGTTAAGTCCTTTTAAGGGTTTTTACTTGCGCTAATTAAAGATGGTATTGGTTAGAGCGTTTTGATGTTTTGTTAATTGAGGATAAACATAATGAACTTAACTCAAGCCAGGTCTAAGGATTGGTGCTTTAGATCTCTACCTAGCATTGGACCCTCGCTTATGCTAGCCTAGATTTTATAATTCCTCAATGTCTTATGCTTGTACTCAGTTATACTTGTTTATGGATTGATTGATTATTTTTTTTGCACCTCAATTTAATTGATAATTACTTGCACCATGATATTATAGCTAGGTGTGTATGAACATGTGTGTAGTTACTTGGGAGCCATAAAAAATTAATGAATATTTACCTTGCGCCTTGATTTTGTTGTGATTTAATATTTGGATTGCTTGCGCCTTAGAATGATGATGGATGTACAATGTTTTATCTTTGATTACTCACGCGCATTTAATTAATGGTGATGCATGATTAGTTTAGTAATAAAATTTACTTGCACGCCTTAATTTAAGTGGGCGTGTGATTGCTTCGCCATTCTTCCTTGCACCATGAATTTAATATTAACTAATCTTCATCATGAAATTATGTAGAGGTATGATTGATTTGTAAACTAGTTTTCTATTGCACCATTACTTAAGTTGATGGGTGATTGTTCTAGAATTTTTACTCTCACGCCTAGCGAATAATTAAATGTTGATGTATGATTGATAATGATAATGATTACCCTTGCACCATGGTTAATTGATGTTTAAAATTGATGAATTGATGAAATAGATAATCGTAGTTGTTGATGATTTAGCTAGTAGCTTGGATTGATTGGGTTAGTGGGATATAGACACCTCCTTGTTCCTTAGAACATTGTCAACCTTGAGACCTTAAATGGTTAAAATCAATTGGAACCTGGGCTTGAGCATTTCTTATGTGTCCTGGAGGTCCTAACGTTATAGGGTAGGTTGGGGCAGGTAGTCATTTTATATTCTTTATCTGAATGAATGTTGTTGTGAGTATTTCAAGTTTTTATGATGTGCTAATTTGCTATGTTATTTATGTTTATGTGTTGCTATCCTTCGTTGACAATTTGATTGTGTCGTTAGTGATTTCCATGACGAGTAATTGGTACTTCTTTACTTACGATGATGTTGAATATGCGTTGCCATGATCATGTGTTGATTTTAATTTCTTATTGCAAAAAAAACAAATTACCTTTTGTTATTCGACTTTTCTTAGGCGTAACGGAGGGTCGTTACACGCTTAGTCATTATATAGTTGTAGCTTATTTTTATATATATTTAGTTATTATATATATCTAGGTTACACATGAACACATTATACTACTAATTAGTTATTAGGATAGTACTCTTAGTTCTACTTTCTTATGTCTTTAGTTTCACGTTCTTTGTAGCGTAGGTTTTTTGGCACTCTTAGGTTTTAGAATTTAGAATTTAAGCCGACCTATATGGATCTATTCCTGCATATATTATATCTTTATAGTTTAGTTGTGCTACCCTAATCATTGACTAATTGTCCTAAAGATGAATCTAGGTCAGGATTCGAAACATTAATCAAAATGAACTCAATTGTGGATAATCCGGAAGATACCAACTCTGAAAACTCACACCATGGAAACCTAAAAACAGTGAGAGGAATATTTTCTTATGAAGGTTTTTACATTTCATGTTGTGGATTATTTACACTAAAAATGATTATTCAAAGAAAAGAGATTAACATCATTATCACCATGACCCAAGATTAAAATTACATTAATATCAATTTTACAAATCAATTATTAATTATGGAGCCTAATATAATTGAAAAGGGAGATATTTTCTACGGGAAACAATATGAAATTAAGGGGTTACAAGTGACAATTGATGAATATGAATATATCTCTCAATTAAATTTTACAACTATGTATAAAGAAGAGATTGACATAATTCTTGGGTTACCCTAGTTTGAAAAACTAAGTACTTAGGTAATAAACATGGAGAAAATATTTTTGATGTTTCCATATAAAAAGAAGAAGATGACACTTCAGGACATTGCAAGGTAGTCATATTCGATAGTACCTTCATCAAAATACCTTAAAGGAATTTTTAAGGTGATCCTTCAAAATAATCAACAATCAATATTAAAATGAAAAAATAATTTGACAATGTTATCTAAGAACAAAATGAATATATATGTCGCTTAAAAATCACAGTAAAAAACTACTTACTCGTATGAAGAAGTCAAAGGATACAAAACAATATGTTCAGAAGTTGGAACAAGAAAATCAAAATATTGGAAAGAAATTATCAAAAAATGATGAAGAAACTTATCATTTAAAAAGACTTAATCAAATATTAATTGAACAAATAAGGAAGTGAAAATATGAAAAATTTGAGAGTCAAAACATCAAAAATAAAGTCGAAAAATTAGAGAATGAAGAGATTGCACACTTAATGAATCATACAATGATAAGAAGTCCCTAGAAAACAAGTTAGAACTATTTATCAAAAAGGAAGCATCAAAGTTTTCAAATGAACAAGTCTAAGTTGTAGAAAAAGGAACAAATGCATATTTAGTCGATATCACAACTCAAAACGAATCCAATCCACATGGAGAAAAGACATATAAGGATGTTGGAGTACAAAATATGGAATTTATAGGTGTACTTACTAATAGAAATGTAGATATACACAAACCAGTGCATGAAGAGAATAAAACATCAAAAGTAAATTATGATCACACTACAAGTACAATAAAGGGACGTCATGCTACGAATACACCTTATCGACATCCTAATCATAAAAGCAGATATTTTAACCAGTCAAAATATCAACACCACTCAAAATAAACACAATTGACCTACCATCCAAAGAATATTGATGTGAGTACAAATAAGAACAATTTATTATGGGAATCATATAAGCACAATGTTCCAAAAAGAATCAATTTAGGATGGCCTTTTACAATTTAAAAATTATGATTAGCACTTAGAATTCTGTATTGTCTCATATCGTCAACGATAATAGTCTCATAAACCAAGAACCGAGCGAAGACATTACAAGCTAGAGCAAATATGTAAGGCCTTTCCATAAATATGCTTTGAGGATAAAGTGATTCTTAAGGGGAAGGAAATGTAATAAAATATAAATATAAATATACTATAAAATATAAAGTTAAAATCATGAATGTGGGTGTCTATTTTTCTTGTTTTTTGAGAAAATAAAATACATTTTCATAAGTTTTTCAACTTCCGGTAAACAAAAGTATTTTTTTTATTTGTAATTTCACTTTCTAGTAAAAACAAAACTTGTCATGAATTTTGTTAGTTTTCTATTGATTATTTTTTGAAATTTTTTTATTGACATTTGATATGTCAATTTAGTGATTATTTGACAATATGTTACTTAAAAATGAAGGGAATAATAATGAGTTATGCTTATCGGAGTAAATTCACTCATTATTAAACTTTTGTTTATGAAAAATGAAATATGGTGCAACAATCCAAACAGATTCTATTAAAGAGTATAGTTGTGAAGACAACGAATGAATATTATAATTACTACATTTTTTTGAATTTGATCAATCTGAAAAAGTTGCATGTTTTAAACATGTTTAGTTTGACACCATGTATCTTCCTTAATTTGTATAGTAAAATCTAAAAATACCCTTTTGAAGAGGACAATGAAAGGTTTCATAATATAAATTTTCATAATTTCCGACTGTGTATTATTGCAGATATTGATTTTTTATTTTACTGAATCGTTATGTCATCTAAAAATAATATGCAGACATGTTTTTTTATAAAATTAACTATTAAATTGAATACAAATTGTATAAAATGAAAGTAGATTCAATTATAAAAATGTTGGTACTAGTTCTGAAACCAGACTCATAGAAATTTAAGGAGTCTGCTTCTTCCAAAGTTGGAGTAAGCTTAAGTGAACACATACTTTTCTAAAAGTGTCATAGTTACAGGTTTTAGTATGTTTTGGCCGAAAGATAGTTTTAACAAAAAAACTAACTTTCGGTCGAAAATCAATAGTTTGGCCAAAAAGTGGAAAATAGAAACATTTGTCGACTATAAAAAATAGGAGGACGCGACACTTTAGCACAAAAACATATAAATTCTTTCAGTCGAAATCATATTATCACGTTTTTTCACTCACTCACTCCACATTTTTTCTATTTTGGCTTTCTTGGGCAACATTTTCGCTATTTTTTACATTTTGGAGCAACATTTTTGCTATTTTCCACTTTTGGGGGAAACATTTTCTAAATTGAAGATTTTCTTCAACAATTTTGTTGTAGGTGGAGGTTTTCGTAAGCAATTTCTTCCTATATCAAATATGTTTTTTTGAAGGTAAGTTTTCTTAAACAATTCCTTTCAAAGTCTATATTTTTTTAGAATAAATTGTCATAAGTTTTTCTCGAGCAATTTTTTTCAAAATCAAAATTATTTTAACTTTTGTTTAACATCAATTTTTTTATCCAAAATTTCTTTTAAATCAACTTGGTTTATTAAGTAATTTTTCCAAGTTTTTTAAGATATGATTTTTTTTAAAAACCTTTACAGATTGAATAACCATGGGCAACAAAAGGGAGGGCAAGAAAAAATATGATTGCACTTGGGATGATACTCATCGTATAGAACAATCAAAAGAGTATTGTAAGAGAAATAAACAATAACGTGCAAATATTGAAGTAAAAAGTGATGATAATGTAATTAGAGATTTGCATCTTGATGTTTAACAAGAAGAAATCGAACTAGTTATGCATACATATTATAGATAATGTTTAGAATTCAAAAAACTATTGTCTAATATAATTGAATATAAGTTGGAATTTATATTTTGTAGTAAACATAAATAGATTTTCCTCATAACATTGATGAATTTTTTGAAGCCGAAAATGAAGAAGTCCAACCACCTACAAGTGTGTGTGTGTGTGTGTGTGTGTGAACACTTAGAAAATTTAATGTATGTTAATTTCAAGTGTTTTCAAATTTAATAGATTTAATTTATGTTTTTAAATTATATTGAAATGTATCCAGGTGATATCAACATTGATGACGAAATGTTATAAAATGTTGATACTGAAAAATTTGGAGACAAAAAACATGAACATGTTATACGATATTGTGTTGAAACGAATTTTGACAGGTCTGATAAGGTCAAAAAATTTAAAAGAAACTACATCATTATTGGATATTAAAAAATCGATAAAAGATAGAAAGAGGAAACAGTGCCCTTGAAAATATAACAAAGGCATTAAAATGTTTTGGAAAGTATAGAAAAAAATGTCATTGTTGCACGTAGAGTAATACAAATAGCAGTTGTTTCATCTAGCAATATAAAATACCATTTGACACAACAGATGGCAAAAGCAATGGGAACCTCAAGAAAAACATTGTACAAATGTGGAAAATTTCGATTGCAAATAGATGAAAATGATGAACTTTCTTGTTGGACAATTATTTGTACACAACCTTACAAAGATAGACTGGCATAAAATGTTAAAATTGTGGCTCATGATTATTGGTTGGAAAATTATTGTGTTTCGCCAAATGTAAGGGATGTGTTGTGACAAACAATAGCACAAAGTCAATATGAATCTCATGCAAAACATATATTGGAAAGGACACAATTAGAATTGTTCAACAAGTTCAAAGAGAAGCACAGTCAAGTTAAAATGTTCATCAATACATTTGTGCAACAAAAACCATGGTATGTTAAACCCATCACTATTCATGACACTTGTTGTTTTCATTATCATATGGAATTTGAGTTGTATTATGACACTTTTCTTGATTTTCGTAAAACATTTTGGGAAAGTTTTCCTCCTCCTTTCATAATTTGTGCCTTTATATCCCAAATTCTATGTGAAAGAGAAGGTGATGAATTATTTTACCAAAATAATTGTGTTGGTGGAAAGAAATGTGATCACTGTGGAATACAACTGTATTTCAATCCAAGTATCCTATTGATATGAATGATCAATCCTTGTGCAATATAACAGTCAATTGGAAGAGATATGAATATATCAATGTTACTGCTACAAATTCTTCAAATGTTATTTCCAAATGGATTGATTTGCAAGAAGATAAGATATGTATGATGGATTTTTTGAAGAAGTTTGAAAAAAAAAATTATAAATACTCCAATAATTCATATAGAAATCGATGGCAAGACCTACAATTCAAACAATCCCATGAAGTTTTTCCACTTGGGACGATTTTGTCAGTAATTGATTTTCCATAGAATTACAAATTTGTTACACAAAGAGAAATACAAAGTGAATATTATTATTTTGATCAAGTATCTATACTTGTCCATGTTCTATATAGACATGCTCAACAAATTGTTGATAACCTATAAAGCACCAATGACAATCGGCATGTCATTAAAGAATATCACTTTTATATAAGTGATGATTGCACACACAATACTCATTTTGTACGACATTGTTTTGATAAATTTTATGATTCCTTGAAAGCCTATGGGATCGAATACAATCAACATTGGATATGTTCAGATGGATGTGCAGGTCAATTCAAATCTTCACGATCATTTTATTGGTGGTACAGACCTCCTACCCTCAGGCTGAGATCCGTGCATGATCTTCTCTAAACCTCGACAAGGGTTAATTAAACTCCTTTCCTAAGCCCGCAAAGGATTTCGGGTCTCGTGAGTTGGGGCACTTCGAATACTTTTCCCTAGCCCTTGGAAATAGCCGAAATCTGAAATGCAAATGGGATAAGATGTAAGCCCCTCTCTTCGGCCCCTTTTCCTATAGGACCACATTCAAGCCTTATGCAAGCACCTTTTGCAATTCACGACTTCGCGAATTGGAGCACCAACTTCTCATGCCCTTCCCTTGCAAATCCCTGAAATGCGATCCGTCAACAAAGGTTGAATTTACCCAAAGCAACGGGTGCACGCCACCTGTCAGTTCTACTTTACTCTACTTACGAGGTGAGTTCCTGCCACCTGTCCACATGGATTTTTCGACTTTTGTGACTCAAGTGGGCAACCAACAGTCGTTCTTCTTCCTCTATGGATCCCCGGCTCTAAAATCGTACTTCAGTGAGATCGACGACTGTGTGCCTCCCTCGATCCAACGGTCCTGGCTGTATTGGGATTTCGCCAACTGAAAATCTACTATACTTGACCCAAACCACTGGTCACTCAATTCCATGAATTTCTATACGTGAATTCACATACGAGACCAATGATTCTTGTTGATCCGGATATGAGCTTATGGGTGTTAAAAAGACACTCATTCCTAATCTATTTGTTGTTCTAAGAGATCCAACGGTTCACGGGATTTCGATACTTCCTCTTGAAGCGATTCAACCGTCTGATTTAGCTTCTCAAGGACTTCTAGCCAGATGACTTGGCGTCCTTCCTCTAGAACTTAACTCCTGTGAACCAATTCATTCTCCATCTCCCCTTGGGAAAATTGAGAGGTTCTAACCCTTATGAGCTTCCACTTGCAAACTCAAGGCCTCCAAAAGGGTATCTGCATGCACTCCTTGTGGAAATTTTTCAAATAACCTTTGGTTATTTAGGGTCTTTGACTTCGTGCACTCCTTGCGACAGTAGTCTCTCAATTTCTCTCTTGGATTTGTAAAATCCAAGACTCTACCCGGCCTGCACACACCTTGCACGGCTCTGTGCTCTACTAGCACTCTTTGCCTGTAAAGACACAATTTGAATATCCTCTGAGGATCCTGAGATAAAACAAAGAGCCTGGTCGAAGCACTCCTTGCGGACCCTCCACTACACTCTCGCAAGAGTTCTCAGGAAGAGAAACAATTGAAACCCATTCACCCCTTATCCAGAATTCAAACATTCAACATAGAATTCTAGAGCATACACACACACATTGGCATTGAAATAGAATGCACATAGAGAATGCAAACAAGTCTTCAACATACCATTTAACAAGTGGTTCCAACAACCATAACAAACACATAGATTGGAATCAAAACTTTCTTCTATTAAATCCAGTGCTCCTGTACATGGCCAATAGCAACTAAAAATGCATAAAATTCTATGTCCTCCTATACTCCTTTCTACAGCTCTACAACTTATGAATTCTGAATTATGTTACAATGATACAAGGGTTGAGGGTGTCTATCATCTATTTTTCCTCCTACATCCTATGCTCCATAAAGTGATGAGACCATTCCTATGGTGGTTTCATTTTCCATAGTGTTTTTCACTTCTCCAAGTGTTCTTCTGGTGTCCCTTTTCCATCATATCTCTGCAGTTGGTTGCTTCCATGTTCTACGTCAAATCTAATGCATAGTAATCGCTTACATTGGTACCAGTGTTTGATTGTCTATTTGTATGCACCCCACCATCTTGCAGGTTTTTCCTTGAGTGTTATATCCAGAGCTAAGAGCCTATGATTTTCTAACACTGCATCTTCGTATCTTGCTAGGAATTATTCTAAGTCATTCACCCCATGAAAGTTGGGAGGTTCTCTTATCTTTGTACCTACCCATCTTACTGTGCGGTCTATTCTTGCACACCTTCTTGTGGAGACTTCATGTAATCTCTTCTTCTAATTATCCAACTCTGTATCTAAGTCTAATGTGCATAACGTGATACTTCTCCAAGTGAGTACCCCATCTGCAGTTGAATTCACATAATCTTCTTCTCACGCAATGGTTCTGTATAACTGGTTAATTTCCTCCAAGTCTAAACAAGTGGGTTATACAAACCTTTCTCCTTCTGATGGATCTAATGACGCAATGACTATGTACTCTCCTAACTCAAATTTCATCTTCCTTGTCTTCAAATTGATTATGGCATGATTGTCAAATGCCCAATCCAATCCAATTAATGTCAGATAAGGTGTTGTGCCATCCACTATTTCTATCACTTTGAAATTGGATTTAGTGCGCACTCCATCCAGATCTATTGTCACACCCTTTATCCTTCCAATTGGCAGAACCTTGTGTTGATTTGCTAGTTTCAGTTGAACAGGTGAATATCCTAATGTGGGCTCTCCCATACATTTCCATGTTTTCTTGGGTAGTACATTCACCTCAGAGCCTAAGTCTAGTATAATGTCCCCCATATTGAAATCTCCAATGTTAGCATTTAATCTAGATTCCCTACATGTCCTCCTTGTTGTATGAGGTCGATTGACTGCTTTATGTTCTAATTTCCCCTCTACCTATGTGTTACATCTTTCTATCATATTTTGTAAAATTTTAACAGATGATTGGTCATTTAATAGCTTAACACAAGATTGCAGAAAATCCTTTATGGTACGTACTTCTCCTAGAGGTTGCGCTTCATTAGTATGATCTAGTGAGGAAGGCATCCCATACATTGGTACTTCCTGAGTATTTTGTGCAGTTGATGTAGATGCAATGGATGGCTTCAAGAATTCTTGTCTGGCTTTCTTGAATATCCTATTTTCCTTTTGCGCATCAAACTACTTTTGTGGTTGAACATTCTTCTTCACCCATTAGTGTTGTGTTGGATCTTGTCTTACTACGACATCTCCTATATTAGCTCCTCCATGTGTAACTATGTTGGTACTCTTTCCATCATCCCTTGCTTCTATAGAAATCCATTGAACATTCTAATTATTCTGATTCCTCTTTTCCTGGATCTTTCCCAATAGTGTCGGGTAGTCTTTTGTGTCATGATATGATGCGCGACAATACATACAGGTCGCAGGTGGAAGTGGGCATTCTCTTGCATAATGTATTTGTTGTTGACAATTATGACATACCACTGGTCCTCTGCCTCTTCCAAAGACTCCTCTACCTCTTCCTCCACATATGTAGCCAGCTTGATATCCTTGTGGTGTGTTGTATTGGGGCACCTAGTTATACTGTGTGGGATTATACTGTGGTTGTGTCGTATTTCATTGCGGTTGTGCAGTGTTATATTGTTGTGGTGCAATGTTATATGGGTTTTGTACTTGGTTAAACTATGGTGCAGATTTCCCTGTCATCATCTCTTCCTACACCCTATAGGTATCTAATGTCCGTTCCCTCATCAGCTCCATTGTCCTGCAATCTTTGTCATCATGGCCTACTGACTTTCAAAAGTTGCAATATGAACTCTTAGGCACCATCTGGTATTTTTACATCATTGGATAGTGATATGGATCAGGCCCCTATGTCTTACAGATCTCAAACCATATTCCTCCATGTACTGCACGAATGTTGGGCATTCATTCTTGTGGTGTCCTTTTGTCCTACATGTGGTACACCAAACAACTTCTCTTTTTTCCTTACCCTTGTTTTGATTTAGTTGAAATGTTAAGTTCTTCATATCCTCCTTAATCTCCTCTATGGATGGATCTGTCTTCTAATATTGGTTCTCTTCCAGTTGTATGGATGACTGCAGAGCCTCCACCTGAGACTGAAACTTTTGTTGTCTCAAAGGGTATTTCAAATGTGGTAGCAGTGAATTGACAAACATATGCATATGTTGCATATCTTTCATGACACACTTTAGGTTTCCCTTCAATCATTTGAATCCCTGGTCAATCTCCCACATAGATACTCTTGGTTTCTATCTGATCTGTATCGTCTAATTCATGTATTGATCCTTTGAGCTAGGCTTCTAGAATTCATTTATCAACAACTTCTTGATATCCACAATCGTTCTTGTTGTTCCTGGTGGATTGTTTGCAGCTAAGCTCATGTACCAATCCAATGTGAAGTCTCTTAGTGTGATGGCTAACTACGCAAGTTTAGTTTCCTCATTTGTGATATGTTTTTCTTCCCATATCTTTTCACAAATGAACAAGTTCTTCTTAGGGTCCTCCAATGCCTCTCCCTTGAATTCTGGTAATCTGATGGTGGGATCATGTCCTTCCATCATGAATGTTGAACTACTACCTCTGTGCGGCATAGACACTTGGCTATCACTTCCTGAACTGGCTCCTCCAGTTGCTGCTCCTTGACTAGATGTACCTCCTACTGTCTTCCTTCCCTTGAAATTCGGTTGTCTAAATCGTGGTGGTCTTATTGGTGTATTAGTCGCACATGTTTTCCACACTCACATTGATATGGATAGGAGTGATGCCTTATGTTCCTGCTCTTGGACCTCTTGTCTTCCTTTCATATGTCATGCACAGGATTTCCTCAATCTGCTCCACAGCCCAAAGATCCTCTATTTCTTCTTCATCACTTACCAAGCCTTCCCTCGCAGCTATGGCTCTCTTCTTATTGTTCATCTTATATTGGTAGGTTACCCCACTGGGCGTTCTTCCAGTTGTTTCCATGATCTTCTTGATCTGGTATTCCTCCATCATGATGGGATCCAAGGCCTCCTCTTTCTTTCCTTTATCCATCTCTTCCTCCATTTCTATGTCTCTTGTAAGTGCTTCCTGTTGATATTATGGTAGCTGCGGGAGGTATTTACCTCCATGTGTAAACCTGACAAGGATATAATACTTTGGGAAGTAAGAAGAAACCCTAATGAGTTGGCTAATAACCCTAGAATACTTGTTAGCTCAAGAAGATAATTTATATTAGGTTATTAGCCTCCAAGAGAAGAAGTTAGCCAGAAATAATAATATATACTGAACAGACAGATACCCAGAATGAGAAGACGGCCCAGGAAGTTAGCCAGAATTAATATAAATATAGGAGGCCAGTTCTCATTCTGGCAGGCAGTTTCAGAATTGCAGTGCCTAGTCTTGTGCGCACTACAGTGCCCAGTCTTGTGCACAGGTTTGAGGAGAGATGCCATTGCAGTTGTTGGAGCTAGCAGATCATGTTTGGCTTGGACTATCTCTTGGCTAGGGTTTGGACTATCTGATCAGCTCTTGTTGGTGCCCTATCCTTGGGGAAAGGTGCACTACCCTTTGTTTGGCTTTCTAGACTAGGGTTTGTGATCCAGATTATTGATGAGTGAGATTGTTGTGGGTGGGATTTTCAGTTTTGATCGGAAAATCCACAGTGTAGTCATTAGATTGTCGACGTTTCGGATCCAGATCAGGATCCATCTTCAGGACAAAGAACCTGGGTTTTAAGAGAAAGGGAAGAGCTGGTATAAATACTGGAAGTGGGAAAGTTTATTAGTGTCGGCTAAGTAGAATTATTTAATAAACCCTAGTGATATTTTATAAAATAATTCTACTTAGCCGACACTAATAAACTTTCCCACTTCCAGTATTTATACAAGCTCTTCCCTTTCTCTTAAAACCCAGTCTCTTTGTCCTGAAGATGGATCCTGATCTGGATCTGAAACGTCGACAATCTAATGACTACACTGTGTCTTTTCCGATCAAAACTGAAAATCCAGATTATTTTCGGCACGAAATGAGAGCGGAGATATAATAAGGAAATGCATAGAGATATCGCGTATATCTAATAATATAACATAAATGTATCAGAGATGAAACCATAAACATAGATATATAGTAATACACAATTTCTATTAATGAAAGAAATGTATAGAGACTGTAAAAATACAGAGTGAAAGACTCACTAGAATGGTGGCAGCTTATCTCTAAGAAGAGATGTGACGGCTACTCGTATTCGCAAGAAGATGATTACAATGAGGCTCTGAAGGCCTTTTTATAATAAACCGGAATTCCAAAAACCCTATACATCCAAAAACCTAACCCTAGGAGATGAAGCGCCAAAATTCATGTGGGCTCCGTTTGGGTAAGTGAGTACATCAACTTCTCGGGGTCGTAACTTTTGCATACGATCTTTGTTTTAGGCATGTGATATCTCGTTGGAAAGGTATCATCGAGGAGATTAATTTTTGGGGCTCAATAATTCCTTTGGATATCATTGAGAACCTATATCTATAAAAACCTTCATTTGGTCCCTCAAAATGGCCCTGAAAGTTAAAAACTGGTAAAAATAGTAAATTGCCAAAATTGCCAGAAAACTGTTTTGAGCCAGTTGGAAAAGGTGGGTGGCCACCAAAATCCACTTGGATCAATCCTCCCTCCTTAGGAAGCAATGGTATCCATTGCTTTAAGTTCTCGGGGGAGAGACTAAAGCGTTTGTTGAATCTGCATCTTGGTGAGTTGCTTATATTGTTGGAGACGTCATGCTGCTTAGCTTGTGGAAGTCTGTCATGAACCTGTTGAAGTTAAGTTTGTTCAAAAAGTTGAGCTACATGAGGGGATGGTGTGCAGAAGGAATCTTTGCACTTTGTTGCAACCTTGTCGACCTGCTTCTGTTGGATAAAAGGTGTAGGGGGCGAGGTTGTAGTGGTTGCAGTGTCCTTTTGTTCCCCTTCTGAACATATTGTGAAGAAGCTAAATTTTGCAGTATGAGATACTACCTTGCAACACTTTTTAGGTGAAACAGTAGTCGAAACTACCTAGTATTCTGTAGAGATGACCCCCCAGAGAAACAATGACACTGAGGGGTCAAGACTCATAGACAGTATGGTGCTTCCACATATATGGTTGGGCGAAGAGAACATCACAGACATCCAGTGGGGCAACATCACATAATACGTCATCCTTGAAGGGCTGGATGTCGTATGAAAATCGACAATGTTGGATGACACAAAGATCTCGTCCTTGGTGAAGCCACCCGATGTTTTATGGTTGCGGGTGTGGTGTTGTCAACAATCCCAACTATATGACGACCTTTGTTGAGATGAGGTTTTTCTAGATTCTGCTATCAACAATAAAATGAAGCGGGTTCCCCTTCACCCACATATGTGAATGAAAAAGGTGTTCCCCCTCTTCAGGATCTCTTAGTTCTTCTGGTTGAATTGATATGGTCGTGACAACAGCAGTGGGGTATGCGTCAATGATCTGTCCTTTACCAGTATTTTAAGAATCAGATTCTGAATCAGGGTTCGGCTCCTTGTCTTTGATATTGGCCACCAATGACTGTTTTGAGCGACATTCATCGGTGTTGTGCCAGGGGCTTTTGTGGAAATCACACCATTTTTCGGTGTCCTTTTTTGTCTTCCCGTGACCCTTCTTTTCATGTGTCTTGGACTAGTTTTCGGGAGACTGTTTGTTAGGGATGTCTTTGTCATACTTTGGTTGTTGTGGATTTTCAGACCCGAATTCCCATTTGTTCTAGTGATTAAATTTATGCTCAATTTTAATAGCATATCGATAAGCAGCACCGAGTGATGAGATGTCCAGAAAATCCATTTCAGTCTGGATGTTTCTGTGTAGAGCCCCATGGTATTTCAGAACCAAATGTCGCTTGGAGTCTTTGATACCCATCTTGGTGTGCAAGGTATGGAAGGTATTGGTGAACTCTGGAACTGCTTGGCCCCTCTCTTGTCGCAGTGTGGTCCATCTCATCTACTGGTCCTCATAGTTGCCAACAGGGTAATATTGTTCCTTTACCGCATCCACAAAAAAATCCCGAGTGGGATCGGATCCATATATTCCAGACTCCTCTGTGGAACTTTTCTCCCAATAATTT